>WAAG01004336.1:23944-45884 GCA_013390105.1 Tichodroma muraria
CCAAAGCAATGGCTTCAGTATGCTGTTGAAATTTAAAAGGGCAATATTATTATATTATGTGGGGCAAAGGACATCAAGGGCATCTAACAAAGATATATAATAATACTATTTAATTCATGAGTACTTTAGAATGTGAGATGATCTCTCCCATTTAGGCAGACTGCATTCTAATATTTTGTGGATTTACTGAAATTATACAGGATTACTATAAAGCAGTTTTCCCACCAGGTGCTTCAAGAAGAATTTACAGTACTTGGTTTAAAATAAAATTGAATGAATTTTGAATGAATAAAATTGAAGTAAAATTAATTTATCAAATTCAATCAAGAACAGGAAAATCTTGGCATTTTTGGTAACCCCAAAGTTAAATCCAACGAGGTTTTTGTTTGAGTTGGTATTTTTTAATTTGGAGGGCAACTATCATTCAGCTTTCACTTATACTCCCCCTCAAACCTCTTCCTCCTAGACTGCATTAATTTTTATCACATTAATTTCCTATAAAACTAATGGCACTCATCTCCAAACGTGTAATCACATTTAGTGCAGAACAAAGTACAGGAGTAGAAAATAAAATTAGAACTTTAGCCTTTGCAAAAAAAATACACTTAACAACAACATCAGATGAAATGGGAAGCATGCTGTGCTTCCTACAACACTGACAGCCCTCAGTTTGTTACCAATATCAACACACCGTGCCTAGCACAATTTATCAGATCTCAACAAAACAGAAAAGTTCTGTAGCCTAGAACTTTTTCGGCTGACATTTTTTTTTGTTAACTTGGAACAAATATGGATTTTTACCTACATTAAAGAATTATGCATTATGATGTTGATTTGCTCATTTATATACATGTTCCATGTGCAAAAAACCAGCAATTTGCAGGGAAACCTACCACTATCTTATTTCATTCCAACGAAAAAGTGTTCTAGTACTTCAAAAACTTCTCACAAAGTGAGATTTTTGAGAGCTTCTCCTAAAGTTGTAGAAGAGAAGAGCTGCCACTTAGAGGAACCTTCTATGTCAAGGAAGTAAGATCCTAACAGTTAAGAACTGACAATATAATCGAAGTTCACTTGCTAGTGAAATAAAACTTTAGAATTTATTTGAATTGTGTCAGAGCATGCTCAGAATCACATCTTTTTCCATTTGAAACCATCATTAGAGCCTCAGCAGGCTCAGTGGCAGCAGCAATGTCACAAGGTACACCTGAGTCCAGCATTTTGTCATGGCAGTTCAGCCAGGGCAGGGCAGCTTGGCTGGAAGGAAGCAGCACAGGAACTGAGGAGGTACTAAAACCTGAGTGCAGTGTGACTGGGGAAGGAGCACCAACAAGGAATCATTCTGGGAATTCTTGCTGACGATAGAGACCCTTTCATCCCAAAGGATCTACAGGAATATTTGTATTGATTTTTTTATTTCCACCAACAGAAGTTAAGCTATTCCTTATTTAGCACATGAAAATCCTGGAACAGTCATTTCCTACTAATGTGCATTTCTAAGTATCCTTCTGTTAAATGCCTCAGAGAGAATTCCAGGAAGCATTTCTGCTAGCTAAGAATAATACTTTTCAAAATAACTCACTGTATTCTATCAAACAACTTGCTGTGATAACAAAAGCTTTGTGGCTTATAAGCAATGAAAACAAACCTTTTCAGAAGATTCCTGGAAATACTTTTTTCTTCAAGAGTACTTGAATATACTTACATAATACACTTATATAAATGCAAAGCAACTCAGAGAACAGCACTTTCCAAATAATGATTTTGTGCAGTAACATATCTCTTAGACTTACTGACACCGCAAGGCTTCCAGGACACGGCCAGATAAGGGCCAAGAACTGATTAACCAAGAATGGAAATAAGGATGTTGTAGTTCAGGTCAGTATCACCTCTACAGATAGTGTCAGTCACAAAAATAGACTTTGCTGGTTCTCTCCTCATTTTCAAATCTCTATCACAAATTACCTTGGCAAGATGAACCCTCAAGTCAAATTAAAGTTTTTGCCATGTCTAGAAATATGAGCACTACAAAGCCAGTCAGTCTTCCATGCAGATTCTTACTACAGGAATATAATTGAGAGATCGACTGATATAGCAGATCACAAAAGAAGCTGACAATATATTGAGTGTCATCAAAATGCTTTTGTATGTAGCTCTCTGCATGGTCTGAAAAATTAAAACCCCAGCGCGAGAACATGTGGCATTGACTAGACACAAAAAATCAGAGAAAAAATTTCTCCCCTGGGGCAGATAATTACATATACTCTACCCAGATCTGTCTTCATCAAATTCTTATGATATTATGGATGAAGCTTCCAATCAAGCAGTTTTCAAAGAAAAGTATTTGTATTCCTAGAATTGCTCAATGATTTTTGGCATCATCTTGTCATGAGCAAATGTAAGAAAAATAGTCTTACTCACTCTTCGTGTTCTTTCCACATCTCCACAAGGCAACCTTTTCACAAAATCAATACCAGTCAGTGGTGTCCCCGTTGGGGGTAGTAAGATCGAGGCATCCATCATCAAGTATTCTACATTCATAGGTTTCATCTATAAAAATATTTTAGCACTGGTTACTAAACACAATAAGCATTTGCCTCTTTAGTTTCAAATACAACTCACTACTGCGTATTCTAAAATTCTGAGAATTTTTAATACCGTGTCTTATTTAAGGTCCTTACATGCAATCTCTCATTGTTCCCAGACACACTGCCGAAGTTTTTCATACAAATAAAACACAGGAAAAACTCCAGAAGATTACAGAAAAGCTATTTTCCAAATACTAAAAACCAAATTCTGCCAGGTTTGATTTTAAATTTTGACTTAAATTTGTGGTTACTTCAATCACAACAAAGTTTCTCCTAACTTCTTCTCTCCAAAAAGAACTTTCTCAAAACTGAGAACGTGCTGAGCTTCAGACAGGTATAGAAAGATTTTCATATTGTTTAGGGGAAAAAAATAAATTCAGTGTCCTATTTAGTAGGCTGAAGCAATTTTTGTGTATTCAATTTTAGAGAGTAATGAATGTTTATTAAAGAAAGAGCTGTGAAGTTTCACATAAATTATTGATGTAAGTATAGACACAACTTCTCAGAGACCAAAACACCACCCACATTTTGTTATCCTACTCCCAGCAATAAAGACCCCAGTGTGCCCAGCAGGTATCAGCACTTTTCCTTGCTCCTGTGCTGTATCTGGGTTTGAGGATTTGCCAGGGCAGAAGGGGTCTCACTTACTGTCATACTCCGGTATTCATCTTCAAACATATCCAGAAAGATTTCTTCTCCCTTCCAAAAGAAATATGGACATCCCATGAAGCCTTGCTGTTCGGGGCTCTGCTAGGTTTGGTTCTGTACAGTGTGTCTGTGAAGGGAGGCCAGGGCTGCAGGGCACTGCTGAGCCCTTCAGCAGCACTGCTGGCACCTTTGGGAAGACTCATTCAGGAAAGGAAGAGACTCCTCTGCAGCCCCTGGAGGACTGTGGTGCAGCTGGAACCAACACTACAGCAGGCAGATGTGCTCTGAAGGGGCTGCAGTCTGCAGGACCCAAACTGAAGCAACTGCTGTCCTGAAGGACAGCAGGCCAGGAGAAGGGGACCCACACTGGGGCAGGGGAAAGTATCGGGAGGGAGAAGCAACAGAGAGAAGCTGTTGTGGACTGACATTGAATCCCTACTTCCCATTGCCCCTGCCCCACTCACACGGGGAGAAGGTTGAAGAGCCAGGAATGAAGCTGAGCCTGGGAAAAGGGAGAGGTGGGGGACAGCAGCATTTTGTCTTTGTTTCTCACTAACTTTTTTTTTTTTTTTTTGCAATAAATTCATTTCTGTGAAGTTGAGTCTGTTTTGCCCATGACTGTAGTTGGCAAGTGACCTCCCTGCTCTTTATCTTGACAAGCTATTCTATTCTCCCTCCATCCTGTTGAGGAAGGGCAGTGAGAGAACAGCTGAGTGGACCTCTAGCAGCCAGCCAAGGTCAACCCACCACAAGTTACTTATTTTTTGTAAGCCACATTGAGCAAACATCCTTCAAGAGAATTCTAAGAAAAACAGGAAGATATTTCAGACACTTGAAATCCATCAGGGATTTACTGCTCCTTATATAGGAGTTAATGCCTAGGACTAAAAAATTTAATTTTTCATTGTTTACAACACACACACAAAAGTAAAAAGCTGCAAAGGTTTCCAATAAGAAAAAAAGATTAAGTAAAACTTTAGATCATCATTTCAGATATGATACAAACAAAAAGTAATGTCAAAACCAAACATATTCCATATTAGTGTCAATGATAAACTTGATCTCCAGTACAAACTCTGTGAGTCTTCCAACAGCCCTTTGTGACATATGTCAGGGTGGTATGGGAACGGCAGAAAAGAGAGGAATTCTCCAAGAAAACCCTTCTCTCTCACAAATTTGGAGTTTGCATCTTAAAAAAGGTGCTTCTTTGGTCACTATGTAAAGACTGGGCTGCAGACATTCCCCATATGTAAAAGACCTTTTTCTTACAGCATTTTGCTTATTTACCTTATAGAAACGACGAAGGAGATGAACACTTTCCTCCCTTGCACCCTAGGAAAGAAAATGCATTTCAGGGAATACATACACAAAAAACCCACCCAAAAACTCATATAGAAGAGACTGTCTAATAATATCCCGATTCATGACCTTAATCCCAGAATCTGATAGAATACAATGCTTGCATCTACAAAAACGCAGCTTATGTGAGTTTATTATTTATTATTTCAAAAACTTTACATTATTGAGATGGATAACATACATGTTTCAGAGAGACAATGAAACATAAGTGCTAGAGAAGTAACAAGTTAAAATAGCAGAGATGAGAACGAAACATAGGTTATGATGTTCACATCAGAGTATGTATAGCAATGTAATGATGTTCTAGAAGCTTAAATTTCACATTAAGGCTTATTGCAATCAGAAATGAAACAAATTTATTCAACTATACTACACAACTCAGATACTGTTAATACAGTGACTGGCAATTTGAAAGAAAATTCTCACCTCAAGACAATCAAGGTGAACACTTTTTATGATCCTGCCATTTTTGGAAAACACAAGCTGCTTCAGCAACAGGCAGCCAAGTTCTAAAGTTGCCAAACGAATTTTTCCATCTGTGAAATGAAAATTTCAACATAGGAAATAGTTAGCAGTTACTATATTAGTTACAGTTCTTCTCATCATCCCATGATCTTAAATGTTTGTACTCTTCCTGCAGTTGTCAAACTTTGCTCCTCTGTCACACCCCTCATCCGACAGGGATGAGTGCTGATGCTGCCTTACAATGCTGATGGCTATAATGAAAAACAACTATAATGGAAGAGTAATTTAAAGCAGAAGAAAATTTAAAGCAGAACCATTCAATAAGAAGGCAAAGATTAATAGTATTCAACAGTAAGCCCAAACATTGGGATTTGCTGCCTTTATCAATCTGCAGTACAGGTTGAATTACACAAGGATGTAAAATTACAAAAGGATCCCAGACATTTGGGATGAATGAAGTTACAGGGTGAAAGGAAGCTTTGTATATAGCACATGAAGGCACAGCTTTTCCTTGAAGATAGAAAACAAAATGTTCTACACAGCATGCAGCAAGTTGATTAGAAAGTCCCCCATTTCCATCCTTCCCCAAGCACTTCCCTCCACAGACATGCCTTTATTTAAATAAATACATATCCTCATTTGCACTCCTTCCTGCTGCAAATTGCTGTAGGTACCAACTCTTCATATATAAACATGTTTTTCATCTCTGACACATCAGCACGAGTTAATATGCTGTAGATCAGTTTTGCAAGCCAAACAGATTTTTATTCCACAGACATTCAAAAATTTGTTAGTGTGTCAGCTTCTGGGGAAAACCAGTTCTACCCATTTAAAGTTTAAAGGGAGGGAAGTGCAAGGAGAGGTGTGGCTTGAACAAAAATCGTATTTTCATGGAATAGGCCATGGAACAGTGTAACATCTTCAAAAATTTCACCTTGGAAGGAAAAACAAATCCCGGAAAAGCAATACCTGGTTGTGCAGCATAATTCATTATCCTGATGAGCCCTTCTGCAAGGACATGATTATATGAATTTCGCTCTTCAGCATGCTGAGCTGGAAGTTGAATTCTTTCCAGCTTGACTGAGTCAAGTCCTTTCATGGGGGTGAAGGAAAAAAAAGCAAGTTACAAAACAGGAGTGTGCTCCAAGACAAGCATTTAATATACCACAGCAGCTTTCTCAGAAGAGAACAATTAGCAATAGGAAACTAGGCAAGATAGCTTTGACTTTGTATTACAAGGAAAAGGAGGAACAACAAAGACCAAACACACTGATGAATCCCTGAAAATTCTCAGCCTTAAATGGGGCCTAATGGGTGAAGACACACAAACCTCAAAGCGGTTGGTGAAATGCAAATGATTTTGCTGTTTCTGAAATTCTCAGATTATTTGTTTGCATCTAAATCAAATCAAAGTCAAGCCATACATGTGGAAAGCATAATGGCTAAAGGGGAGAAGATCAAAGTCTAATTTTAAATTCTGCTTTGGTAGTTAAGTAATCTGTTCATGTAAGTTTAAAAGAAATGGGAATTTTATTTTGTAGTAGAGTCCCATTTAGTATCCTCCCCAACACAAATAAAATTTTCACTGACTTGTTATATAAGGAAACTAATCCCATCTTTCTTTAACATATTCATCTAAAATACCCAAGTTACTTCTCAGAAAAGACTGGTTTGCTGGGAGACCTCTTAGAACAATACATAATTATGGATTGTGGGGATCTCCTTGCCCCATTCTAAAGAACAGCAATAAACAACCCCATAAACCAGAATATTACTCTATTGAGGTTGACAGTTTCTTCCAACCCTGGCCTTGCAGTTAACTCTGCATAACAGCACTTACCTTTGTTGTGTGACATTGCATATAAAAGACAGAGCACAAAGAGGGCATAGTAATCATCTTCAGGACAGTCCAATGCATTATAGACCATATCAAGAAAAGGCCTGTGGAAAGGAGTAATTAAGAAACAGTTAAAAAAAATCTACAGAAAAATGGGCAACCATCTCATTGTACACGTACCTAATGGAAGAGGCAAATTTACAGTAATGCACATTTTCAGGCATTATAACAAGAGTTCTGTTGGAGTTTCTGTTGCAGAGTACTCAGACTACAGACATGCTTTGTATTTACATACTGACAATAATTCTGAGTTTTAACAGGATTTATTACATAATACTTCCCCAAGAACTGATTGTTCAAACATTTACTGGGTTGTTTGTAGCCTGTTTAGTAAGTATACAGAAGCATTGCAGAGCTTGTTCTAAGTGCATAGGTAAGTAAATTTAAGGAGCTGCTATCACTGCTGTATAAAACAGACTCCTTTAAAACTCATGTGCTAAACAGAGTTGAAAAGCTCTTACTACTAGAAGTAAGCATTTTTACCAGAAATTTGGAAGAAGCTGGGTTGTTCTAAAACAATTTTACTGCCCAACAGTTATAGGAAACAAAAATTAACTAGGAGGGAATATTTGAAGACAAAAAAAGCTCTGGATTTGAGAAGAGCTTTGTTTTCCTGAGTTTAAACACGTGTGACCTCTGACACATATACAGGAAGTTACAGTGCTAAGCTCACCTTTTCTTTACCTGTACCTTGGAAAGACAACAAAAGCCAGCGTAATCCAGAAAGCATTTGGACAGATCAGATATGGCTGAGATTCATCTGATATTAGCTCAGGCCTGATGGCAAGGCAGCTTCACTTCTAGTCTTAAGCTGGCTTGCCTCTAGTCAGTTGTTCAAGTTCAGAGCACAAGCAAAACTTAATTATATTTTCACAACTGGCCCAGATAAACAAACAATATGTCAGGGAAGTGTCACAGTCATCAGATGACAGTGAGGAAGTCCAAGTGGAAAGGGTTTATTCCTATCTTTTAAACTATACCTTAACAGTGAAAGGAAAAATATCCTTACATTATCTAAATTACATTCAAATAAAATACATTAAAATAACACCAAAGTCACAGAAGCAAACACATTTTGCTGTGTTCAGGTCTAGCAGACAAGAAGCAGGCACTACAAACTCACTGCTCTGGTTCCTGGGGGTCAGAAGGGCTTCTCAGAGACCAGAACACAACACACTTCAATCCCACTCCAGACCCGTGGCGCCCTCCTGGTCACACTGAGCTCGTCCCAGGAAAGCCGCGGCGCCCAAGGCACGACAGTGCACTGGAACTTCCCGGCAGCTCCGGACACATTCAGCAGAGTTTTCTCTCTCACTGAAACCAGGCAGTGACCAGAATCCCAGCCCACGCTGTTCCCTGCTCGGCTCATGCCACGGCAGCACGTCTGTGCCTTTCTGAGCCTGGATTCCACCGCTCCTCTACCAGAAATGCCACCGCCAGGGATCCCTCTCTGCCCAAGTTCAATACTGCTCCAAGTGCTTAAGTCAAACTGCCCACACACTGTAGATGTCAAAAGAATGTAACTCCTCAAGTAAAAACAACCTAAAGAATTAGCAATGTTGAAAACAAGCCAAGAGGGACTTCAGATTTCCTAAGCATTACGCAAGCCCAACAAGCCTCACGTCACCCGCAGGTGGGGGGGCTTTTCACTCCATAAAATGAGCTCAGCTTCAAGGTCTAAAAAACAGGACCAAGATATTAAAATACTTAAATGCAAGATAACACTTGGTTTGTTTTCAGACCAACAGCAGACAGTAAACAACCTAAACCCTAACCTATAATAGGAAAGCACTATTTACACTATTTAATATAATTTCATTAAAGCCAGTGTTTTACCAGGTCAAAGCTGTTGAGGTATCAGTAGGTGTTCCATTAACATCAATATTACACAGTATTAAATTACTTCTGTGATATCTAATGCCTTTTTCATTGTTTTTCCCCACATACTAATTAGACTCATGAAATTACAAAACTTGAAAAAATATCATTACAGCAGCAAGAGATACCATTTTCATTCCAGATGCTTCTTCACAGCATCTTATTGGCATTTTCTGTCTCAGCCACAATAACCTGAAGCTAAAACAGCTTCCAAGGATCCCCCTCACCAATGTTCCTCATTTAGACTAAGTACACAACAGACTCAAAATACTTCAGCCTAAGAAAACAGCAACAGAAGCCACAACATAGCATGAAGATTTGACATGCTTTGGAAAAAAGCTTTGCTGTGCAGCATTTCATAAAATGAAGCTAATTTAAAACATGTCTTTAACCTTAAGCTTTCCAGTAGTGAGGCCTATCAAAATAAAATAACACCTAAAATACTTAAGTTTTTTCTTTTGTTTTTTCACAGTAGAAAAAGGGCAAGGGGAAATTAAAAGCTTGACTTAGCAGTTAAAAATCTGCAGCTGTAAAAGCTATCTGTGCTGATTTCCAATTATTTTTCAACAACTATCGGACTGTTTTGTAAAAAAAACCCCACTTTTCATAGTAAAGACTATACAGAAAGTATTTTCAAATGTATTTCTTAACTCTGTAAGCATTTGTTTCCTTTACTAGTCTTTTACTAAGGGCTTGAGAGAAGCAGCAGATCAAATGCCATACAAGTGTTCCTCAAATTATTTATTCTTGTAGAGTATGTCCACAACTGAAGACTGCAACACACTAGGAACCACTGTTACCACAGCATTAATGATTATTCCAGGTATGGAAGCTTCAGTTCCAGCATGGCATAGAGATCACTGCATTTTCCACTCCCAAATGGTGCCTTATCCACAAGGTTCAGCAATTCCAACCAGTGTAGGACAGAAACTATGCATACTGGAGCAAGTCTTGAGAAATTTAGCTGCTGTTTCAATTACAACACTTGGCATATAATATAATACAACATCTTAAGCTATAGCAGCTAATCCACTGATACTTAAAAAAAAAAAATCACATATAAAACAAAGGCTAGAATTGCCCTATATAAGGTATATCCTTATTTTAAAGCTATTTTTAGCTCTGCACATTCTTTCATGTTGCTTATCTTTAGAAAATATGCAGAATGCTGTGAGACCACATCTGCAGATAAGAGAGGCCTGAACTGCAGACATCTGCCAAATGCACTGGCAGCTCACTTCTAAGCATGCTGCACTTTTCAAGACCCGAGCATCCCAGTCACTTTAGTATTCTTTGCACTCACTGCCAATTTCTTTCTAAAAGCCATTTGGCACATATTTTAGTCAAATTATCAATAATCTAGAACCGTGTGTTTTAAAGCCACTTGAAGTCAAGGTTCAATTTCACTTTTCCAATGAAATTAAATGTTATCTTTATTAATGAATGTAATCTAAACTACAAAGCTATAATGGAGACAGAATGAAATTCTGGGAATACCAGGCAGCATTTCCCAAGTCTAAAAATAAATTTTAAATCCTATCAAACGTGCATCTCCCCAATGGACACATTTGCAATTACTTTTGTGTCAGGCACATTTGGTTTCTTAACATTCTATTAACAGGAATGCAAAATCCCTAGTGAGAAGGTGTCTTAGGAGTACTCATTATATCCAAGTTTAAATTTTGAAGTCAGGGCAATTTCTGCTCCCAGAAACACTTATAAACTACTTCCAGTAGAAGTTTTCAATAACCCTAAAACATACTAATGGACCCTGGAAACAGTACAAAGGTTACAAGGGTTTGCCTGTAACTACTGCTACTAAAATTCTGCCAAACTCAGCCCTGAACTGAGGAATTTTCCTTGTTTTTTTTCCTTATAGGTGCATACAGAATGGACAAATACAACCATAAATATAATTAATAAAACTTCTATCTTAATTTAGAGGTTTAGGAAATTACGGGATGGAAACATTTTATTGGGATGGAAATATTCTATTCTTGTCATGTTAATATTCTGTAATTTAACTTAACCAACTTAATGCATTTAAGCACAATTGCCATAAAGAAAAGCACAAACTACAAAGGAACACAATCATTTCCAAAACTGAGCAGTAGAGAGGCTACACCTCACTTTTGTATTGATTCACTCACTTGTGATCCAGAAAAAAACCCTGTAATTTGAACTTGAAGCAGATTTGAAACATCCCTTTAAGAAAAGTAAAAGATTTAAGAGGAGGGTAGGCAAGGAAGCAATTCAGCAAAATCTTTTACAGTTCCTTTATACCTGTTCCAGTTTGGTATCTCACTCCCAGAAGCAGCTGCACTCTTTTCTTCATCTGTTGTGTTCTGTTCTGTCACAGCAGAGATAGACAGCTCTGACAGCTTACATCTCTCCATGATTACCATCTCTATTTCTAAAAAAAACAAAACCATACCACCAAAATTTGATATTTTTAACAAAGTTATCACAAGCCCTTCTGTATTTTCTGTTTGGTATTAAAAGCATCTATGTATAGGAGGTATAACCATTACCTCAGAAAGGTTAATGAACAGATATAGGCAAATTTTCTTCCCAGTAAAGAACTTGGCTTACATTTCTTTAAGGAATGTAACACTGTAAGAAATGTATACATATACATAAAGTATGTAAAGAAAATATACATATCATTTTGGCAAATAGACAAGTCACAGTAAGATCCCTTCCCATGCAAACCACAAAAGGAAAAGACATAGAACCTCTTTCTGAAAAAAAGATTTGTGAAAAAGTTGGTGAGGCTGGGGCATGGGTGGACATCAAGTTTCACTGAGGGTGTAAACAGGCCTCTACAACTGCAGCAAACAGGACACCTGGACCCCAGTGCTTAACACTACTGAATTCCAGTAGAACAAACAAATCTTGCCTTCCCTTCCCTTGGGAATGTGGACAAAGATTACAACTAAATGCAACAGTTTAAACAGATTTCTAGATTATTTCAGATTTTCTTCAAATCACAGCGGAAAATACATCATTTATTTGACACCATTTAAGGAAAGCCTTCTCAAACAGACTGTTTACCTAAATCTAAACTCAGTCATGTTTGGACAGGACTGTTAAAGCCTAACACTGTTGTTTTCAATTCCTTGCAAGCAATCTTGCCACATTTTTCTCAATTTACGTTTAATGTAAGGACTAAGACTTATATACATCCTTCTAAAAGTTAGTAACCATAAAATAAAGTTATAATATGCTGTAAGACCACTCATCCTATAAAAGCAGTTCTTAGGTTTGTGCTACATCAAAAATGCAGAAAAGATCCAATTTAAAAAGAAACCAAAAACCTAAGAGTTAAAGATGTTTTCAATTTTTAAGCTATTTAATATCATCTTCTATCAGGCACTGTCACTTCCAGCACACCTGTTAAATTTTATCACTGAAATATGCATAAAATACTGCTGATTATCTTGCAAAGGTGAAGTGGCTACAGCTCTCCCTTACCACAAAAGGAGAAGCTACCAAGTTGTCAAGCTTGCTGATCAAGTGCCCACAGCCACGAACACTGAGGTGCAAGGCATGCATTGCAATAAGGGCCAAGGCCTACAGGTAGATATGAACACACTTTCACAGCTTTTAATCAGATTAGAAGTACATGTTCTCACAGCTTGATTTAACATGAGAAAAAAATCCAGCCAAAGCCTTAAACAAATGCCACAGTCCCATGCTTACCTAGTGCAACAAGAGAAAAAGTCACGTAACAAATCACAACTAGGTCTGTCAGAAAACAAAAGCACCTAAATTGTAAGCACCATTTTCTTGCTGGAATACTCACCTTCATTTTCAGTGCTTGTTCTTATGCCCTTTGAACTTGCTTCTGTACCTTTACTTTTATCGAGATCATCTTGGTTATCTTCAGATCCTCTTTCCTCTTCGTCTTCTTCACCAACATTTTTATAGTTGGGTCTTTTCTGCATCTTCTTCTTCCCTTTCTGTTTGTTAATTTCAAGAGACCTCTCAAGTGTTTCTGTGGGTTTTATGAAACATCTGATACTTGACTTTGCCTGTAAATTTGAAGAGTTTACACTGATTTACAGCACAGCATTTTTAATTGTAATTGATAAAGAAACTTCAGTTCATATAAAATGTAAATTGGCACACTATCCACAAAACCATTTTAAAATACAAAAAAGTAGCACCAAATCAGCAGCAGCACAACAATCTCCAACGTAACATACCCCAAAGGTCTATCATTAAAAAGTAGGTGTTCTTGAGACAAGACAATGCAGAACTACCTATTTCATCACTACAAGTTTTAAATTGAAGGGGTGAGATAATAGTACAAAAAATTCAGACAACTTTCATAAAAAAGGATGAAGGCAGCAAAATCCTACATGTGTGTTGACAGCAGTCAGTTAATATGAAACACACCCCTTTTAAAGGTAAAAGGACCTTTTTAAAGCAGCAAGGACAAAATCCAATGCCCTGTGCTGTGAGATTTTGGGTTTGTTTGCTTTCTTTGGAGTCTTATGCTTCCCTCAACATCAATTCGTGTATCGACTAGGAAGAAATGACACTGTCATTAACCTTTTTTGGGCCTCCAGACACTGACTTACCAAGTCTATAAAACACAACTTCATTGTTAGACTTAATTTACTTGTGTTTTACACAAAGTTATTACAGGAAAAGATGGAAAACTAACATCTCATTTTCCTGGTGATTAATTTATAGAGCAAGAAAATAAATTTAGATGACTAATTTCTCCCAGAAGAAATGAAGTATTTCCAGGAGTGTGTCATCCTAACAACACAGAACAATGGATTCTTATAGGAAGTGACCAAGATGCTACCAGAAGCTCTGCAAATAGAAGGAGTAACAAACTTGGTTTTTTACAATTCTTCAGCTTGTTTCTGAGAATGTGTTGTTTGACTTGCCCTCTCTCAGGCTAGGCCTGCTGGCTGATCACCAGAGTACAACATAAACACTGATCAGCCAAACCTCCTGCTAATGAGAAGTGGAACACATGGTTTGGAGCTCTGTCCAAGGTCTACTAAACAAGACAGCTACAGAAACCCCATTACCTTCCAGAGCTCAATACTTCAATCCCATTCAGCTGACACTGCCTAAAGGGTTAAAAATTTAAGGGCAAGCAAGAGAAAAGAAGTAAGACTAGAGTAAATACCAAACTGGTCACATTCTTTGCCTTAGGTGACTCAGTACAATAAGCACTCAAGATGACTGCATCAAAGAAACTTCGGGGAAAAAGCTTGAAAAAATCCTTCCCTTCACCTAGTTAGGAACATCTCTACATAAAACAAGAGATTAGGAGAAGATCAGGGAAGAAGCTGCCTACAAGTTGAAAGGCCAAAATGATTCTCTGAATCTTCTGACATTTTGCAAACGTTTTATAGAAATATTGCATCAATATACTTTACACTTGGCATTGAAACAAACCACATAGTGGGAAAATTATTTTACAATACCAAAAAACACCGTAATATAAAATTTACTACACTTATGTCCCCCAGTAACCTCCCTGATGCATTTTTTGTGTGATCCAACTGCAACACAGGAAGATTACAAAATGACCAGGTTAACTTTATTGATGGCTTCTAGCCAGAAAAGTCGCAAGAAAAGGGAAGAGCACCTTAAGTCCTATTATTTAGGGGAAAAACAGAAAAATAGCGTGCAAGTTGCATAATGCCTTTTCCCCTTTCTGCATTCACTTCTTACTTCTGCATTGCTTCCTAGAATCTTGTAGCTACTTCTTTATGGAGAAAGCAAGTACTAAACATCCTTGCATTTCTCATATGCTGTCAGCCACACGAGCAAAGTAACACAAGAGACCAGCAGACAGTGATGTGCTCGTAAACACCGAGCCATGGTCTGCTCCAAGAAGAAATGCTGTAAGAAAACCCTACACAAATATTCTGTTCTGCTAAAGGCAACAAGGCTATATAATAAAAACATTCTAAAATCTAAATTAAAAAAAAGTTGATTATACAGTTTGAGGTACTGTAGTTTATACCTTTTAAATGTCTTTCAACCACATTTTCAATAATGGTTTATCTTGTGCAACGTGTGATGGTAAAATAAGGCAATACCAGTAACACCTTTTACGGGAAGGAGAAAGTAGGTTAAAGAAGAAACATGCACTTGGTAGATTTGGCCCACATCTGAATGATGCAGGAAAACAGTTCTCACAGGAAGTAAGGTAAACTTTAGTGTGATATCTGACAAATTTAAATAGATTCAGCTGCCTACACATATTCAACTCTCATTGTGACTTAAGGGTTTGTATCTCTTCTGATGATGCCTAAACCAGAAATACAGGGAAAAAATATGGAACGATGTGGAGAATTTTTTCAGTGGAGCTTAGGCAATCACTACTGCCCAGTGATGTTCAGCAGCTCTCCATGGGTAGGTTATTGCCAATGCATAAGATATCAGCAGTTACAACTGCTGGTCATTTTTTCCATAAATTGATTTCCAGTAAACAGTATCACTTGTTCCTGTCTGACAACTACCACTGCTATTTGCCCTAAATAACTCAGGGTATTTTGCATTTATACACAGCAATTGTGACCATTCTCAGCCTTTGTTTTCGTTAAGTGTTCTTTACTCAGTGTCCCAGCAAGAGGACACGAGACTCTGCGTTTAGCAATCTCAGTCTTTATTCCACTTTAATTTATCTCATTAGAAAGATTAATATAGATATAAGGTTCTACTTACTTCTGGACTTAGAAACTATGTGTTTTATTACTTATTAACTAACTATGTTAGTTAGAAACTGACAGTTACATTTCAACTTAAACATATCAAGACATCTCAGTTACAACAGATGAGCAGTGTTAGGTACAGGGCAAGGGTTTAGAAATAGCTGCAGTTTACCACAATACACAGGCATCCCCAAAACAACAAGCTTAGGACAGTGTCAGAATGATTATTATGACAAATTAGAACAGAAAGGAAGTAGTAAGTGACAAATTTGGGTTTGATTTAAGAAAAAAAACAATTCTACATTCAGACTAAAAATAAATTTAAAAATTTGCTCATCACTTCTCTTTAACAATTCTAAACTAACTTCTGAAGTAGCTTTTGGTATTCAATAGAAGTTCGCAATTTCTTTGCAAGAGAAAACACCACAGCAATAACCCCACAACGATCCTGATTCACCTCACAGTCCAGGGAACAGCCCCTGGAGTGGCTAACAATGCTCAAAAATCAGATTCCTACTCTATGAATTCCCTTTGCAGAGCAACAAGAAACTGCCTCACCTTACTTGACTGTGCCTTCATTTGTACAGCTGACTTGAGCCCCCCTGCACTGAGCTGTGTTATCAGCAGGGAAGCCCAAGCAAAGTCTGCAGCAGCTGTTCCCACACAACCCAGCAGAGCAGCTCCCTCCGTGGCTCCCCTCCATGGAGCCAGGCACGGAGCTCCTCTGCTGGAGACTGCACCCCTGTCCTTCTGCACATAACCAACCTCCACCAGTGGGCTCCTGACAGCCTAGGCTTTCCCCTCCAAGGTGTCACTGAACAATATGGTTGAAATTACTAAAAATTAAGGTTTCTCCCATGGAAGTTTTTCTCTTTACCCACTGTTCTGCACCCCCTAGAACACAGCTCCCTTAGCTCCTCTAAGGGTCTATAGAAGGCCAATACCCCTCCTATTTAATATCTGTTCAGGTACAACAGAACCCTCAGTTTACATGTTAAGAGGACACATCTTTAAGGCCAGTAAGGAGCAGCAACCTAAATAGTATTACAAACTTCAGAGATGAACAGGAGTCTATAGGAAACCCCCAATATTCCTAACAGAAGTGCAAGCACACAAACACGTGCTATAGGTATTTTGTAACTCTGCACAGTAACCATGACAAGAAAAGAAAATCTCACTTCTGTAACATCTGGTACTCCACCCTCTTGCCACAAATTTCCTATCAACAAAGCTTCTTCTGCACAAGTAACACACAACATTCAGTACTGCAGCTAGCAGAACTTAATTTCCTAATATAAGAGATTGCTTTATCTTACAGCATTCAGTCAACTCTACCATTCTTCCATAGTTCTTTCTTAAAAAAAGGTTAGATTCTAAATATCAAGGTCAACAGAACAAAACACCAGAACCCAAAAGCTACTGGCTAAGATCAGTCCACACAGTTTCCAATGCCCAGTAGGAAGAAATCTGGAAAAGTTGATGTATCTTGGAGGAGTTGAAATGTATCTCCCGCTTTGAAACTCCCAGAGCTATAGGCACTGCTAGGAAAGAAGGTGCATGAGAACCAATCTATTGCTTGGTATAAATTAAACATTCAGTCAGCAACTGCTGGCCAGTCAGTCATTAGGAGACATGTTCAATTTCTAGACAGAACTACAGTCAGAGGCCTGTTACAGTAAGGTCATGCCCCCCCTACTTGTTACCATCCCCAACACAGGCCTTTAAAAGGTAACAAGTAAGCATTACACAAACTGTGAAAGCCACAACAAAAGGGAAAATATTATAAATATGACACCTAGAAAACCAGCAACAACAGCATCAGCATCTAGCAACATCTACCCAGGGTTAAATGTGAAGGTAGAAGGGTGACACGCTCCCCTTCTCTCTGTGGCTGGTCTCTCTTCTCACATGCTCACCAATGCACAACTTTGAGATGATTAGTTTTACTGCTAAAAATATTCACTGGGAATATTCAGATGAAAATCTTAAGCCAGATATCTAGCCAAATCTATATAAATAGAGAGAGATAGAAAGTCAGATATATATAGCCAAATCTACCAGCCAGGTATTTTTTTTAAGTCTCTCATTCCTACTACAAGTTACAGAAGGAAATTTCAGAAGGAAATACAGAAGGAAAGTTACAGGAAAATTGTGCTGAATCATTTTTATTTCACTACCAAAGGGGAGATAAAAACTGAACAGAGGACTGGACTACCGAAGTGTCCCATCAAAATGATGATCCAACAACAAAAGTTGAAGTCTGCTGCTGCTCTCCTCTCCTAAACAGAAACACCTTGGCTTACAAGTTTCCAGATACCTGATTTTATTTTTCAAATATTTTCTTTGCCTTAAAAAAAATAAAATGAGAGACAGTTGGTCACTTACTGAGTTTTTCAGTATATCTTGCTCAACCTTAGAAGAAAACACTGAGAGGTCCCCATTCAGTATAACCTCAGCCAAGGAGTTCACCAAGGGAGCATAATGTATAATCAGAAAAACCTATTGAAATAAGAGCAGAAAAAAATATCAGACATATTTACAGAACACATAATTTCATGAGCTGAACATACTTTTAGACCTAGTTAAGTGCTATCTTTAGTTTACGTCTAAGTACAACTGGTAACACTGAGAGCTCATTAAATCTACTTTAAAACACAGGAGACATGAGTATCTGACCTTTCTCTACCTTTGAAGCTACCTACTTTTACTAATTCCTCATATTCTTTCCTCCTGAGGAGTGTAAATTCTTTCTCTTCAACAACTTTCCTTTCAAAGTTGTGTGATATTCTAGCAAGGAACTCATTCAAAGCACTCCAAAAATTTATTTTTCTTTAGAAACAATAAACTGATTATGGTGCACAGCATCCTCACGATCTTCCTGTGTGCCAGCAACTGGCCAGACTCCAGAAAGCTCTTTGTACACAATCACTGTGCAGTGGTTCATGACTAAAAGTCATGCACTAGAGGCTGAGCTGGATCAGAAGCAGCTTTTCTGGCTCTGAAATTGCAGCAAATCAGTGTCAGCTACACAGTGGCTACAGAACACAGGAGTAAGGACCATAATGCCTGGAGCATTGAAGCATTTGACCACAAGTGCTTTGGTGCTTTACCAGAGCTCTCTATTTACACTGACTAGTCTATTTTGAGCCAAGGCTTACAAGTCTGGGCCAGCAAATAACTGGCCCCTGTACAGAACCAGCTCAGGTCCTGCTGCTGGATCCCTTATCAGTGGTTCTAGCCATAAAATGCCCAAATAATTTCTACATCATTAAATCAAATCATTGCTTTGACAATACTTCACTAAACGCCCTCCACAGGTTTTCTGATTAAAGTCAGAAGAATTCCAGACCTCCAAAAGGGAGGTGATTATTAGCATGTAGTGGTGATCTATATAAAACTTTAAAGTCACAACACACTTCAAAAGCACCTTGAACAACCTCCAAATCACTCAAGCTTCTGCCAATTCAGCAAGCGTTGCTTGACTGTCCACAGGCCTGCTCTGGTGCAAGAACAGCACGTTACAAAGGAACAGTGGCTGAGAAGTCCCAGCAGTGCATTTTCAGGCACTAGCAAGAGTCTCTCAAGCACTTGTCTCTAACACAAGAGCAGTGCCTAGAGCGTACGCCTGGCGTCAGGAACAGGAACAGACAGCAAGGTTTGGCAGATCCCACTCCACCACAGACAAACTCCAGGTTAAAAGAGGTGGGAAAAGATGTTTTTCTGCCAATCACAGAAACAGTCGCTCCATTTTCTAGATCACATCCCATTCTGATACACAAATTTGTTCTCAGTTCTTTATGACTACTTCCATTTTCTTCTTTAAAGAGAATGAAGAACACAGATACAAATCCTGAAGCGATACCTCATGGATACTTCCACTGAAACAAAGACTTTAAAAAAGGTCACTTTATACAACTGTATGATGCAGATCCCTTTGGTTACAAAAAGCTGCAGCTCCCACAGTTTTATCTGTGATAAATAACCCTCATATCAGCACAATCTTCTAGGTTTAAATTAAGGAGCATCAAACTATATTTCCCTAGGAAAAAAAACCCAACCACATACTTCTAGCAAAAAGATGGAATTATGGGCCAGATCATAATAAAATGACTATTGAAAAATTCTAAGATCAAAGAAAAAGAAGTATAAATTCTATGAACTCAAGTCAAAACTATTTTCAGACAATGTAATTTAAGAAAATCAGTCTCACAGCAATGCACTGAAGACTACAGGGAGAAGAGATGAATTTTCTTTACAAAACAAAAATCTACTGTGAAACTCTTACTTTGAAAATAAGTTCCAAAAAGAAAAGGAGGTGGAACTGATATAAGTAAGAAATAAGTATTAAATTACAGATTTAAGCTATAGGCATAATGAAATTCATATTGTGAGAAAGTGAGATTTTGGTAGCAGTGGTTTTTGGGGTTTGGGTTTTCAAAGAGGAAAAATCAAACATGAAATTTTCCATAGCTTAAGCAGATTCAAAATGCAATAGAGCATCTAGGTAAATTTCATTGTACCAAGTTGTGTCCCAGCATGTTGCATGACTATTATACTTTATTTGTCAGGGGGTGTACACAGTTTATGAACATGAAATGTTCATAAAGATAGCCCTGTATAACAGGATCCACAGAAAAATGAAATTAACTCAAGAAGCTACTTTGTCTGTCAAAAATGCTTTACTTTCTTTTTCTTAATGGAAACTGAAAGGTTAAAAATTTGTTTTGACAAGTTTTCTTTTATGGTTTTGCCAAAATGATGAAAATACAATAATTTATAATCACAATAATACTGCAAAATTTGTTCTGAGACAGGACAAATACTTAAAATACTTACTTGAGAAAGAAGATAGAGAGAAACCTGGAGACTTATTTTTGGACGCTCTCCACCCTACAGAAAAAGTTATGAAAAATGCTTATTATATAAAGAATTTATATGTCTTAATGTTATATTTAAAACGAAACCTGTGTTGTTCCACATTCTGCTACAAAACATTCAGAAAGCATCATGCTCTTTAATCTTTAACATTCACTACTTGTAAACTATTTGAAATGGAGACTCTCTGAATAAGCATATCCCTCACTCTTCCTTGGTTAAAGAACTGCAATTAATTACTGTCTCTCATGGTCACTTCAGTAACTTAAACAGGTGAACATCTGAGAAGTACATTGGTTTTCACTGTGGTACTATTCGTTCAAAAAATTCTTCTCAGATAACATTCATTAAAGACTGCTCTGAAAATCTGCTATTCAGATAACATGAAATATTACCCACAACAGACAACTGAATGCAGGAACATGTGCAGGTATAAAAAGATAGTTTTTATTTCACTAAAAACCAGTTTTCCACTTAAAGGCTATGCCTTAAAAATAAATTCAGCTACATCACATTAAAACACAGCTTCTCTATAAATAGAAGAAATAAGTATCAAACCCAAAAGTCTGTATTTTCTACCTGGATAGATTGTTAGATCATGGCAAATTTGCTTCTTCCGCTTTTGCCAGAAGACAAGTTACCTTATCAGAAAATGCAATCACACATCTCCTAGTGTAGCAGAAATTTAAACCCTGTTCCAAATTTGCAGTTCTCCTTGGTCTCCAATACTGTGAGCTTTTAACTATCATGTCACCCAAAACACCATTTCTTCAGTGAATAAAATTTATCTGCTGTGCTCTTGAATTTCATCTCAGGGTATTTCCTCTACAGCCACCCTATTTAAGCTGTTTCATGTAAATCACATATAGACACCAAGAGTATCATATACCTACTGCCCAAATCACTTTGAGCACTGAAAGCAAGCAGCACCTTTGAGAATTAACTGTTTGCAGGTATGAACTTACCCTGTCTTGATTTACTAATGAATACACGTAGAGGGGAAGAAAGAGCCTATTAAGTAGGTGGTCTGTCAGCACATCGTTTAAAAATTCACAGTTAATGATAAGGATATCATTAAGGTAATGCAAATGATCAAGATGTTCTGCTACCAGGTCACTCAGTTTGCCCCTATTTCTGTGCCTGAAAAGAGAGCAGAAATAAAAAATTGTATGTGATCAATTGTGAAGATCTTAAAAACCTAGGGAAAAAATTAATGTGCATCCCTGCCACAGATCACCTGGCTCAGGCAGACTGCCCAAAGCAGATGTTTCAGTGAAGTCAATTAATGCAACTGTTAAACACTTGCCTGTATTTTCTTTAGGATGCACATATCAAGTTCTTCCCCCTGAGTTTTCACACAACCTATTTTACAAAGCTTTGTTTTTCATTGCCAGTCTTATCACAAGCCAGCTACAAAATGAGAAGATTTCTTTTCCAAAAGTGAAAGAAGAATTCGGTGTTGTATTTAACACCTACCTCTTGACTTTAGGAAAGCAAGAAACACATGCCCACTCTAAGGTGGGGGTGGCAAGACCAACCAA
>WAAG01004339.1:1838-21532 GCA_013390105.1 Tichodroma muraria
CCCCAAAATAAGGTGCAAATGCAAAACTCTCTGCTTCATAACACCCACATCTTCAGGGCAACACAGGCACTGATGGTTCCAGCTCTCTCTGAGAAAGAGCAGCCACTGCAGTCTCCAGACACAAGACAGATTTGCAGAGTACAAAGGTAAGATGAAGATTTGCATCATTCCCCCCAACAGTCTCTGTTTTCCTCAGCAGTGAACACCTTCCTTCAGGGGAGTAACAGGGTGACTCAGCTCTGAAGGGGAAGGGCAGAGTCAGAGGGACACTGGGGACCAGTTTGTGAAAGCCCCTGAGCAGAGCAGCTCATGCAATGTTTATACAGCCAACACCAATCATGTCACAAATGATATCTTACCAAAGCAGGTCCAAACCTACACAAGAAGGTGCCAGCAAACATTATTTCCTTCCCCCACCTCTTTTAGCCTGCTCTCTGCATCTTATCATGGGAAGAGTGGGAAAGGTGAGCTTTTCTGTCCCAGACACTTTCTTATTTGGTAAGGCTGGCAGGGTAGCACAGGTCAGAAACCCACAGCAGGTCCCTGGGCCAAGAAGGTTTATAACAGATCTGATAAGGATGCTGTCGGTATGAGAAGTCCAGCCCTGTGATTTGAGCATTAAGAGTTGTCTTCTGCAAGCACAGAGGACTTTTCAGCTTTTACAGGAGACTGTTGAGTTCAGCACATCATATTCACAACCTCGTGTTTAGAACTGGAGTTAAGACGATGTTACAAAACAGTCCTATTGAAATTAATTACTAATAATTATCCACTTGCTAATGATAGTGTTATCTGGTAGCAAGATCTGGTCTGAAACAGGCCTAGTTGCATTGTCTTTATTCATTCTCTAGTGGCCTATATATCATGCCATGGGATTTTTACCGAGGAAGGTATGCAAAGTTATAGATCTTTCAGCCTCAACATGAACATTTATTAAAAATACTTGAAGTAATAGAAGGCAGCATTTAAAGTTCCAAACTAGTGCTTGAACTTTATGCCCCTTTTACCCCCACGTATCTGTAAGTGTGTTTTCTTTTCCTAGATTTTAGAGATATGGATGAAAATAAAAATATATTATCTAGCATATGTGATTTCAGAATACAGGACGTGTGCAGCAGTACTTCGCTGCACTTCCCTGACACATCTTCTATTCTGTTACCCCTCGGCTGGAAATTTCATTTTTAAATTTCTTTAGTTTTAGAATGCATTACTTCAGTGATTCATTTGATATTAACTCTAAATTTCATATGTTGCTAAGATAAAGCTGTTGGTGTTAATATTGCAGAGAAAAGAAGCTGTCACATCTTTTGGACGTCTGTACCAATTGTTTGCACATTTCAGCTCAATAGACTAAGTCCACACTATATTTAGCTGAAGGATCCTGTATCACTTTTCTTTATTCTCTCTTCTACTTCCTATTCCCCATTCAGAGGTAACAGCTCATTAGCATCATGTTGGTTAAAATTAAACCTTGATCACCTGGACGTGCCCCTTTCTACAGAGACATGCAGAGCTCAGCCTCTTACAAGTCCAGAAAAAGCATTAATTGTAACACTGCAGAGAGAAGTGGAAATCTATTAATCTGTGATTTAACAGCTATTTTTGAAATTTTGCACTGATTTTCATACATAAAATAATAGGAGTGACAGACATTCATCTTGAAACAGAATTTTTCTTGGGTGACAGGTGAATTGAGAGTTCTGGCTGTCAGTAATCCAACAGCATTTGGGATTTAAAGGGATTTTTTTCTTGTCAGAGTGATAGTTTATAACAGGTAGATGTACAGAGTTTTGACAATAAAAACCTTTTTTGTGAAAGCTTATCCCATTACAGAAGCCAGGAATTGGCTTGGGTTGGCCAAGCCAGGGGTTGGCCACTGAGATAAGGATCTGTGGGATGCTTTGTGCATAGCAAGAGGTGCATTACTCTTCCAGCATGGATTCTGTAACCCCATGTCCCTGAAGGTCTTATTACCTATTTTGGGTGAGCACAATTCACAGATTCACAGAATATTCTGAGCTGGAAGGGACCCACAAGGATCATTGAGTCCAACTCTTAAGTAAATGGCCGGTTCTACCACAGGGGGAAATTCACAGCACAAAATCACAAGACCAGTTGATTAACTTTTCAATTTACGCCAAATTAATTTCTTACCCATATTCTGTACAATATTCTGTAATGTGTTGAGAAGGCATCACTGAATTTCACACTTGCATTCACCTTCCTGAGACTGGGAGATCATCTCCTCTGACACTGATTAATATGTAAAAAGCTCCACTGTGCTGACAGTCAGACTGTGGGAGAGTTTTACAGATACCTGAGCTTACTCTTGTGCACATTTTCCTTCAAATTCAGGCCTGAGCCACTGTCTACAAAAGACTGATCCTGCTTAAATCCACATCTCACTACTCTGTGTGTGTCTGTGTTGGGGGGAGATCTGCAAGCCAGAGGAGCTGCCTGGGGCAAAGTGGCGATGCAAAGTCACTTCTGCCAGCAAAACTCACAGAAAAATCAGAGTAATGGGTGGCCATAATAGCTTCACAAGATGGTGAAAAAGGGAGGAGAAGAAATGCTGTTATCCTACTAAATCTGTTATCTTCATTACCTTATGAGTTTTTCCAGAAAATAGAGCATTGGTTCCTGTGTTATACTTGGGAACACATGATGCCAGAGTAAGAAGAATCACTGCCCCAAAGATCTCCTAGTTTAAAATAAGAAAAGAGGGAAATAGACACAAGTCTCCAGAAAAAGGTGTTGGGACTATGGGTAAGAGTAGAAGTGGTTTATGTACTGCTGTAGATTTTATATACAGAGATACTCACAAGCAGAACTCGGGCACAAGAATTACGTGAATTGCAATACCTTCACATTTTGCTATTAAAATGAAATGTGAAACTGAAGCTGCTTTCCAGATGGCCTGGGCAGTTCCTCCTGGGGCCAGACATAATAGAGTGTGAGCAAATACAGAAGTTCCTGACAGAAGGAGCAAAAGAATATGGGCACATGAAAACAAGTCCTTCTATTAGGCTAAGAGCCTCCTGCCTGGACAGTTTCCCAAACAAGAGCAAACCTTACTCTGGGGCTCCCAGAATTCAGAGACGTTTAACCCCAACCTTCAGGTTTGAGTTTTCCTTACGTTTAGCATTTCCAGACCAGTAACTAAATCAAATAAAACCTCTTGGTACTTTTTCCTGTGCCAGTTATGGTAACAAGCAAACATATTAATTGTTTGAGTATTTATCCAAAAGAAGTTTTAGCAGACTGAGTTGTTTCTTCAGAGGAAAGCACCTCTTGCCCAGGATATCTCAAGACACACATATTGCTCTGCTGTTCCAGTAAGCCTAGGGACAGCCTGAATCACAAAGAATATATTTTTACTACTGAAAATCTTTAGCAACTGTCAAAGCTTGTTTCAGTAAAACACACTCAGAGGGAGCTCATAAACATTCAGTGTGTGAATCACGCCTGAACTAATACAATATGTGTTGTGATTGGAAGGGTAGGAGGAACCCAAACTGTGACAGTTTGCTTCACAGCTTAGAAAATTAGACTGTGTTGTATTCCAAGGAGTAGCTGTCACAGAGCTGGATGTGTCTTAACTAGTGGAACACCCCAGTCTGAGAACACTTAGGAGCAGAGCTGTGGTCCCTGACCTGCTCTCACCTCACACACGTTGTTACCCGAGCTAAAATGCAACAGCCGAGTGAGACCCCGACCTTCAAGAGCCGCCAGGCACCTGCAGCACTGCATACCTCATCTTCTGCTTTGGAACATGCCAAATTCTTTAAAGTTTCCATTCCAGACTGTGCAGACCCAGGAAATAATTAGGGTTTTTTTTTATTTCCAAGTGAAGGAACCAACTATAGCCCAGAGCTGCCAGAGTGCTGCCTAGGGAACCACCACACAGTAAAAAAAAAAAAAAAAAATCAGATTTCATGCTGTGAGAGAGAAGCAAGAAGAGACTTCTGGAAGTGAAGTCACCACGAACAGTTATCAGTCCATGAGAGCTACGGTGCTGTGAATACATTTAAAATATATTCTTCCACTCCAGCATCTTAACCTGTTCTTTGTTTAACCAACCAGAACACCACTGCCACTGCCTTGTTCTGCTCCAGTGCTTTATGCTTGATAATTTGTTATCCCTGGAAATGATTGCTCTTTTAGCATGTTACAGTGGATGGTGCAAAGCCAAATGAAGATTCTGAAATGCTCCTGGATTATTGTTCTATTGAGAAAGGACTACAAAACTGGAACATGTACATAAAATTGGTATCATTATCTCCTTTCTGGGTAAATGCAAAATTGAATAATGTCTCTCTAATAGCTCTCACAGATCTCACTTATCACCACAGATAATTACACACAAATATTCTATTATATTAAAGGAAAAATACCAGCAAGATATTCTGACACGAAGTTTGCCTCTAACTTATGGAATCTATTGAGTCCTTAAATTAATGTTACGATTCAGTACTTTGTGTTTTGTCTCCTTTTTTTCCATGAATTTTTACTACTTTTCCTTGGTTCCCTGATAAATCAACATGGTTATAGTAAAAGATTTCATAGAAGAAGAATAGAACAATTAATTGACTGAAAATATTCTCAAGCTTTATTTTAAAAGTGAATGCCTGACTTTGCATCTCAAACTGCACTCCACTTCCTCCCATTTCAGCCAACCTGCCACAGGAACCAGCCAGAACAGACAGGAATGTGACAGCCCTGGATGGTGGCAGGAGAGAGCTGGGGGTGACACCTCCACCACTGTTCAGGTGGGGAGGACAAGGGCACCTTTATTTCCTCAGGACATATGGAAATTTGTCACATACAGGTGACAGGTATTTGTCACCAGGCAGGTAACATGGAGACCCTTTAAGACAGGGAGCAGCTGAATGCTCCTCAGGATGGGAGAAACCCCAAAACAATCTGAATTCATCTTAGCTAACTCTTCCCGAGCTGCTCCAGGCACAAAGTGCCTTTTCTTCAGGAAGAGGTGGTGTAGGGTTAAAACCCACGAGGGAAGCCCTCCTGTTTCTCATTCTACAATTGCAAATATTAACTCTGGAATTACTTTTGCTATGATGATGTGATGGGAGCAAAGGGATTGCCTTACAAAAATATAAAGTAAACTGGCTCTATTACAGACAGTTAATAATGTACACACTGCTTGCAACAGTCATATAACTACAGATTATTATTCAGCTTCAAAATTAGAAGCAATGATAACACTCATTTTTAGTACTGAGCAAAGAGAAAGAAATTTGAGACTTTTTTTTGTCCAATGTTCTTTTGGGAAAAAATATCTTCCTGAAATCTGAATTACATCAAAAGGCCAAATTTTAAATGAAAATGCTTCTTGGGAGTAAAGTATTTCAAAGTCTTGGATTTTTTTCTTTCAAGAGAGCAAAGATTATCCATCCTCTCTGAGCTTTCCTCAGAGTTCTGTTGCCTGTTCTTTGTAATGGCAGGAAACTGCTTGAACAACCCCTGGGGCAGCAGCAGCACATATTTCCCAGGCAGAGGAGGTAGCTGAAAGAATCTCATTTTCCCCCAAAGAAGTATACAAGCACTCTTCTGTGAATGGGAAGAGGAGCCGAGTTGTTTTGGGACAATTACTTCATCTGTCTAAAGAGTTGTCCTGATGCTTCTGAATCCCCTGCTGACTGCTCACTCTATAAATAATATAGAGGAAAGGTTAAAGCCTTACAAATTATGCAGCTTTTCTCCAGCTAGCCACAGCTGTTTGGGGAGGTGGCCACACAGCACATGTTGCAGTTCACTGGGAATTCATACTAGAAAAGACAGAACTAAGCTGGGACAGGATAAAATCAAGGAACCACAGTTCAAGCTCTGCCAGTCCTTTCTCCTCTACCTTCCCCTTCATCCATCTTCCTTCTCACACCTCCTCCTGCTTCGTGAATTATCATTTTGCAAAGAGGTTCTCATGTCCAATGTGTGCAGAGCAAGCAGGATGAGAAATCTCTGCTAGGAGCAGAAGTAGCAGGTCACTTCCCTGCCTCAAGCCCATCTGCCTCGGACAGCCCTGGCTATGCTGAGGCATCACTGGTGCCAGGATAAGGTGAAAACACCACAGAGACAATTTCATGGCGCCGAGCTAACTTTTAATCATGTATCTTCCACTAATGTCAGAAGAAATTACACGGCTAAATCCCTACAAGCTGTTTTGGATATGTGAAATATAATTCTACAGCTATTGCTGGGGCAAAGAAATAGGACTGCCTGCTGGCAGAAGCAGCAGCTAACAGAGACTGGCAGGGCAGAGAGAGATTAGCAGCTGGAAAAAACACAACCCCCTCCATTTATCCCCCCCCAAAGGATGTTAATGCTGTTGGCACAGGACACTTTACTGTCACCCCTGGCACAGAGGAGCCAATGCATTACACACACTCCAGCCCTGCTTCTCTCTAGGGAAGGATGGGGATGCAAGATTGCTGTAAGGACTTTGACACAAGTTCTTTTTTGTCTCTGAAACACTTGGGCAGCTCAGGGTCAGGACAAGTAACTGCCTTTACCAACAGCCTCTGACTTTCTGGGTTAATTGCCAGCAACAGAAGCATCCCAATATCTCTTCGTGCTCACAGCAGGCCCCCTGCAGCACCCGAAGTAGCTCCACTAGCTGGTGAATGTCTAAGACACCTTGTGCCTGGGACAATGGGCACGGCTCCCTTCAGAGGTGCTCTTGCAGACACTGCAGGCACAGCACAGGCACTCGGGACATGGAACAGGACACGCCAGACTGTCTTATGATAAACAGTGCTCTCATTTCACGCACAGGTAACAGAACTAGGGTGGGGTTTGTAGTGATGTTTTTGGTTTTTTTTTTCCCAGTAAATTTTAGGAACTTGTGCCCTCCCACTTCTGAAACTGCCTGAGGTCACTGCTGGAAAAAACTCCAAAACCCAGAAACCTTTGAAAACGAAGAAAGTGAGCAGGTGGATGACTAGAAACTCTGCAGAGACTGTTTTTTAATGCTCTGTATTTAGAAATAGTTAAAAATAATGTATAGTAGCTTCTGCATGCTTCATTCGACAGCTGCAGGAGTAATGTCACCACAGCTGAGGAAGCTGAACATTTAACATGCTTCCATCCGTAGGAACCCAGTGCACCCAGAATCTCCCTGAGGAGCATTTTTGACTGTTCGGGAGAAAAAGTTCCATGGGATAACAGCACTTTTCATCTCAGCAAAAACATTACCCATGTGCAGTAGATTATTTTAGCAACTGTGAGCCTACCTGAGCCTGTCAGTCAAATTACAGGACAAAGAATTAGAACTAAAGTATTTGGTAAAACATAAAGTGTATTGTGGAATGAATTCATTATAGCAGTCAAGCTGAATGTTAGTTTGCCTGTTCACAAAACCAATAGACAAACTTACTGCAAGCAGGGATCTCACTCATTCCTTCATATCAATGCTTGCAGTCATGTCAGTGGTTTTGCATATATAGCAAAAGCAAATTTGGCTCTAAATATGAATTTAAAAACCTTTCTCAGAAAAATCGGTGATGGCAAAAATCACAGCAGAGCTGTTCACGTGTTTTTAAACTGAGACAAAGGTGGTGAATATAACAATATTTACTTAGCTGCTCTCAGTGTTGATTAGACCAAACACAGAACAAGGACACATCCATTGCAGATAATGTTTTCAGCACTCACTGCTGAGGCCATTTAATTAATTGTTCTCCTGGGGTCAATATCAAGTTATGTCAATAAGCATTTGAGCTCATCCAGCACCGATAGCTGAATCTGTTTGCTTGATCTGGCAGTTTTATCTTGTAAATGTGGCCCTTGCTGCAGAGTCTAACCACAAAAACACATCAGGAATTTTTATTTTTATTTTTTTAGGTTTATAAAAGAATTACACTCACATTGAAAACTACTGCTGTTCTTGTTTTAAACAGTGATGGAGCTCCCTTTAGAGAAAAAAGATCTGGTGGGGAAAAAAGAGATTTTGAAGTATTAATGGCTTTTTTTTTCTAGCTGAAGTAAGGATAATCCACAAGATTTTGTCTTCCTCTTTGTAGAGAAATGTTCCAAAACCAGATTTTTCCCCCCCTCTTAGAGACACCTATATATATTCAAGAGAAAAATCCCTTGAGTCTGGCAAATCTGAAGCCTTTTTGTGAATTACTGTAAGAAAATAAAGTGGTTGATTATCTGTCAATAGGTGTAGAACAAAAACCACCTGAATTTAAACAAATGATTTTGACATTCAAGATATCATTTTCAGGAAGGAGCCCTCATATCTTTTGGTGACAGATTTTATTTTTTTTTCCCTTCCCTGAGATAGCGGCCAGCACTGCATCTGATCAACACACCTCATATCACACAGATCTTTCCTGGTTAGGCAGCATGCAGGCAAGCTTGGCTTAGTGCTCCTGGAAACTGGCCACATGAAATGTCATTCCAATGTGGAACAAATCCAATGAACTGGAAGTTATAAGAAATCCTGTCATAAGGGGGAATATTTGCTTATCTTATTCACAGAGATTGGGCCACACCATGGGAACTGGACGCTCTTCAGGTTACACCAATTAGCCCCCAGCTGCTGCTGCTTTGGTTTACTGGTGTTCTCCAGAAAAGAAGAACACAGGAGCATAAAGCAGGAAGGCTGGCTGGCACAGAACAGCTTTTGGTGCTAAAAGTAGAATGTAGAGCACAACAATCATCCATTTAAATCCTTTCTATACCAAACCTTCCTTCCAGTGGCACCGGAAAATTTCACCCATGTATCCCCTGTGAGCATCATTGGAGCACTCAGGAATCAGGAAAAGGTGAAGACACCAGAAAGTATGAAAGTGTCCAGGGAAGCAGAAGATTATAGGTGAGTGCAGACACTCAGTAAGAAAGAAAGCACAAGTTGGCTGCTCTGAATTTTTCTGAAAAATCACCAGTTTAAGCAAGAATGAGTATTTTTGGGATAAGTGAGCTGCTTGCTTGACAGCTCTTTCCTAATCTATGTGGTCTATTCTAACTTTGGTATAGAATACCACTAAATAAATGATAACACGGTCACTTGCCTTCATCAAATGGGCTGAGTCCTCCCAAGGGAGGCACATGCTTTAAATTCCCCAATCATTGCTGCCAAGGTAGGTGTCATCAGCCTGGAATACATTACACAGCTGACAGGAGTCCAGAAAGAGCTGAGCTTTCCAGATATCCTAGTGTTCTTTCAGCATGAGCAAAGATCTTTTTCAATGAGAGATGTCAGGCACCAAAATCAAGCAATTACTGGTTATAAAACTATTAGCCTGGAAAAGTGTACAGTCTGTGTGTAACTTGTTGTTAAATGACCCACTCTGAGTACATCGTTCATCATTGTACAGAAAATGGTCTTTGTTACTTGAAGCAAAGCTTAGAGTTTTAGTATTCATCAGGGATGAAACTATTCCAGGAAAGAAAGAGCATTTTAATTTTGAAGCACTAGATTATGTGGTTTTCAAGCACATCATACAATGCACTGGGAAACCCTGTATGTGGGAACATTTTCTATTAATGTACAATAACCTCTTAATAAGGGAGAAGATGGAGCTTGCTCTTCAGATCTATTTACATCTCACTCCATTGGACTGAAAAGACTTATAGAACAAACTTTCTGCCAATAGCATGAATTATTTAGCTGCTGGGGTGTAACACTTATTAGATTGTAATTGGTTTGGTTTTGCCAAAAGGAAGGTTTTTGTCACTACCATCTCTGCGCTAGCACAACGTTTATGGCACTGGAGTGCCTTAAAGAAAGCTACATCTGTCTTGAACTGCTGTTCTTCTGCTTTGATTTAGTGGTTCTTGAAGCAATAAGGGCTGCATGGTCCCACCAACTGCTGGTATCTACAGAAATAATAAATACTGCATTGAATTCTATTAAGAAGTACTAAATATTCAATGTGACAGTAGAATTCCCCTACAACATCCAGCTGGAGTTACACTTCCACTGTGGAAACTGAAGTAAACATCAGGCAATTTTCTGTTCACTGCTGGTACAAAGTAAGTGAATTCAGCCACAACCAGGGTACTAGTGAGCTCTGAGCACTGATGGTCACAAGAGCAAGAAATTCGTGTTACACAAGACTGAAAACAAACTCAGGAATAGTATCTGTTGGACTGGCTAAGATTCCTTTTCCTTCATTCTCATCTGAGATATGCAGCTTACAGAGAGGGCAGAAAAATGACCATTTTGTCTTCATTTCTATGGTGGGGTATATACATTCACATATGGAATACATGCAGGACCTCTGAAGATCATAAAATAGATATAAAAGCTGTGCAGAACCCTCAATTTTATTTTTATACTGCGCTATTTTAAATTGTAAAATGCCTATTCAGATGATTACACCATGTTGCTTGCTCATATTCCAGAATGTTCATTTTTTTGCACATTTAATATACTGGAATATGTGCACAATCATGCTGAGCAGGATAATTGAAAATTAAACAGAGAATTACTCACAGCAGCAATATTTTAAATTCAAATAAGTTCCACAACATATGGCCTTTATAACATAGTCTAACAAAAATTTTGTAGCTGTTTAGATGAAGCAGGTGCTTTCTTTTTGTACTGCTGGATCCACACCTGTATTGTCTGAGGCACAGCTGCAGGCTGCTGCCACATCAGGGACAGGCCTGGCCAAGCAGATTTCACAGCCCAATGCTTCATCAATAGCCATATCCCCTTGACAGACTCTCCATCTTAGATGCTGAAGAATTTTAAAGTCCCTTTTAACAGGAAAGCTGACATCACCAAAGCCAATTGTTCTCTGAAACTACAGCAGCTGACAAGATCTCCATACACGCATCTGTTTAAACATTAGGTCAAGATGCATCAAGGCTGGTTCAGATCAAGAAGGAGTGGTATGAATGACCCTGTCAGACCAAATCTCCTTTTTTTCTTACAGGGTGCAGCAACACTTGGGCATTTCTGATTGTGAGATCCACTGCTGAAGAGAGCTCAAGCTCCAAACATTCAGCCCAGAAAACACCCTTAAAGTCTCACCTTAACTGTCCTATACGTGTGCTACAGCTTGGCGTGAGTTCTTTTGCACTGCACAAAGTTTTTGGGGGTCTTGGAGAAGCCCATCCCTTTCCAGCTCCTGGCACAGGGAACAGCCCAGATGATGCAAACATCTGCTCTCAGACATTGCTGAGGGAGGGGTGCTGGGACATCCCAGCCACCTTCCATGGCTACAAAACTCACTCAGGTTTGAGATGGCAGGGAAGCTTCACAGAGCAACATAGAACACTCATTATGGGCTATAACCTCCCCAGAAAGGAAACTCAGAGAAACAAATATTAGATAGCTCCCTATTTCATACTTTTTCCTGCAATATCAGAAGCAGAAATATCTATGTAAGAAGCAGGAGTTTTGCACCAACTAATGCACATTGTAAATAATGATTTCATCTTTCCTTATTCGCTCACTCCAGAGATCATTCAGAGTTCTTATAATTAAGATGCCATGAACATGTGTGCGTGCACACCCTGAATATTTTAAAGGAGGTACTAGTAAAAGATCTCTACCTTCACACATATAACCAAAGGCTACTTCAAAACCTCTTTCATACATTGCACAACCATAACTTTCCTCTGCATTAAGAGGAACCTTATCAAGTTATCCAATTATTACAGTACCACCCAGTATTTGGGAACATGGCTGTCTGATCACTAATTGCACTCTGCATACACACCAACACAGCCAGGATCACTGAGGGAAGTACCATGATTTTAGATCCCTGGATTTCACAGGCATGTGGGAATCAAGCTAAAGGCATTAATTACTTTCCTCTTTAATGACAGGTAACATTCCTCTGTCATTTGCTGCTCTCTATTCAATTGCGTATTTGTGGGAACCTCCGTAACACCAATGATCCTTGGCTGGAAAACAACGAGATGTAAAGTAGAAAACTGATGCACTTCATTACAGTGATTTTCAACCTGTCTGACAGCAATAGGAATTCAATTACAATCCTCCAGTTGCAATAAGCTCTGTGCACTAGATCTTAATTGTTCAACCATCAGTTTGCAATTTACATTTGTAGTGTAATGACAGCTGACTGTTTCCATCAGTAGCAGACATTTATATTCATGAAAAAATAAACATATTGTACATCTAGCTCAGCAAGGAAAGTTTCTATAATGAAAGAAGCAGCCTATTTACTTAAATGATTGCAATAATTTGCTGCTCTAGAGTCTGACATAGAACTTTTCCTTGGTATTACAAACTAGAGGCACAACTGTCCCCTCTGAGAGGCAGCCATAATTAGTAACCATGTTGGTCACATTTCAGTTCCTCCCTCCCTTAAAGAAATCAAGTTTAATAGGAAAAGGCTTCCAGTGTAAATGGGTGTGTCCTGAACACTATGTTTTCAAAGCATGCATGCTGTACATTTGCACATGTATAAACAGAGATAGGTGAACATTTGTGAGGGTGCAAATAAACCCTTTATCTTGTACAGCTAAGCTACAAAAAAAAAACACTTAAAAATTGCTCAGACTTTTCTGGCACAGTGATGTATGCACAGGGTAAGCTGCAGGTACCTCTTCTTCCCTCCAAGAAGCTCCTGGAAATGAGGAAGTTTCGGAGCATCCAGGAGAGCTTGTCAAATCCTAACCAATGCAGAGCGAGGGAAGTGACACCCTCATGGTGACTGCCCATCGCTGACCACAGCCAGGCTGAGGTGGGTCTTCACTGATGGCTGCAGTCAGAAATTCCTGTGTAAAGAGGAGTTTGGCAAGACCTTGGTGGCCAAGTATTTACCCAATTAGCTCATAGCTGTCACCCCTTTGGTGCTTGTTAACTCAAATATGCAATCACTGCCAAACAACGAGGTGAGAAGGCAGGATTGTGTCATTTGGACCCAGCACGGGTATGAGCTGGCAGTGTCAAAGGACTCTGTGCTGCAATAAGAGAAATCCATGAGTAGGAAAGCAAAGGGCCAGGACTGAAATTCAGTAACTGAACAACCTGAGAGAATCAGGCAAAATACCTGCTTTTACATAACCTTGATTTGACAGCTGGTATCATTCTTCATCACTTTTTTAAAAACAAAAACATGCTTTTAAAAGCTGTGGAAACAATGACAACTAGATGTCGTGTCCCACAGGCAGCTGTCCCTGATGAACTACTGCTGCCTCACCACACATCACTGCCAGGCATGGTGAATGAGAGAAGCATTTTTGTGAGAGGAGGTATCAGAGATTTCTATCCAGGGCTAAAAACACTTCCCCTTTCACGTAGATAGCACCACCTGGAACTGGCAGCCTTGGGATGTGGTCCTGCACAAGCCTCTCAGCATAAAGGTGCCAAGTGTTTTATCAAGCTCTGAGGACTTATTCTGGTGAATCTGTGTAAGTGTGCTCAGGGCTGAGCCTGCCTGTGACAGCCCTTCAGGAATTTCCACTTCATTATAGATTTCCCTGATGTGGGCACTCTTTTCCCTCTTGCTGTTTGTGTCAGATACATTCTCTGGAACCCTAAATCTAAGTAGCAGTTTGTTAGTGACAGTTTTAAATTAATGGAAAACATTGTATCTGCGATAGTAAGAAAAAAGAAGCAGAGAAATTTTTGTCTGATTTTTTCTTTGTCACTCTTACAATACATAACCCTCCATTATATTGATTCAAGGCAGTCTAAACAAACCTGACTTCAATTTCCAAGCTGAATAACACCAGAGGCTCAATCAGTACAAATAGAAGTTGCAGCCATGCTTCAGAAATAATAGAGTTCAGATACTTTTTATATATTTATACATATGTAGTATATGTTATGTATTATAATTATGTACATATTATGCAAATATATATTATTTATATTAGAGTTCTAAGTATGTATCTGTTTTCCTTCAAAGGCCAGACAACTCACGGCACCAGACCAACACAGATTTCTAGGGCACAAACTCTTTTGATTTATGGGGCTATCCCTATCTTAACATACAGTTTCTTATTAATTAGGTCACAAGAATTCAATTCACTCCTCCAGTTTGCTGATTGAACTGAAGTGGTAGCTGTACTTTCAGGGAAACTGTTTTCTTATAGAAAAGAGGATGTTCAGCTCAATTTCCAAGTAGAACATAATCCAGATCCTGTTGCTGTAGAAAAATAAGTCAGTCACTGTCCAGAAGGAAAAGCCCAGGCCCTATTAGTATTTACCTGGGTGCAAGAAAAACAAACATCCAGGCAACCGGTTTAGGTTGCAGATTATACTCTAAAATGTTCTTGGCAGCACTCATTTTATTATCAACCTCCCCACAACTCCTTTCCTACAAAAGCAGCACAGATGTGAACCTTAACGCCTGGAACAAGCTGCCTTTCAGATGAGCAATAAGATACTATACAAATGTTATACGAGAGCACTGCAAGAGAATTCCAAACGGAAAAAGTGCTGGTTTGATCTACACAATCACTTTGAAAAGGGTAAATCTCTCTCAAGCCGGGGTTTGCAGCATCAGATGTTATTGTCAGCTCACAGCTGCCTGCTCTGAGCCCGATAACAGCCAGGAGTTGTAATGAGTGTGCTGCAGAAATATTACAAGCAATAAGCTCTGAAAATCAATGAAGCATGTATCCTTCAAGCCAGCCTGGCATAAGCCACATCAAGTGTTATTTCAGGTGTTATTACAGCTTTGTATGCAATGTTTACTTCGGCTGATTTTGTAAGACAAGCCTTTTCCCAACCCCAAAATATAAAATCAGTGTTATTGAATGTAAACACAAACCCTGCTTTGTGTTCCTTAAAAATCCCACCTCTTTTCTCCCTCCTGTTATTAAAAACAAACAGCCAACTAAAATATCTTACCTCAGGATTACCTTTTAAAACAGAAGCCCTTGTATCTGTATTTTCTGCTTTGCATAAACAGAGCTCTGCTTGACTATGCATCAAGTATTTATTCCAGGGAGCTTTGTCTACAGAAGACACTACCATGATTCATCGTGCATGTATGCTTACTAAATTTTATAAATACTGGAAAATAGGCCATAAATGCTGCTTTATGTTTTAATTTACTGTTTTGTCTAGCCAAAATGTCTTGAGAGTAGCAGTGCTAGGAATTCAGATAACGAAAAATAGGTATGTGCTTTGCCTTCATACAGCAAAATCACACCGATATAGAAGTAAATCTCTAAAACAATACAAGTAAAATAAAAAAAACTTATAGCATGATCAAAACTGCAGGAAAAGAGACACAACCTTTACCCTGAGCTGAGCTCTGCTGTGCAGAGCAGCACTCAAAGGCTCATGATCTGCCTTTTCCAGGCTAGCAAGGACAAAAGAAGATCAGCTAGACTTTATTGAAATTAACTGCAATTCAACAGCAAAGTATTTTTTAAACACGACCTCTGTTTCAGCTGCTGTGCCGTGGTGCCAGAGCAGCTGAGGCTCTGCTGCAGGTGCGGCCCTGCCCAGCACGGAGCCCGCGGCAGGATGGACGGGCAGCTGCCTGCTCCTTCCAGGCGCCTCGCCAGCGCGTCGGGCTGAGCTAACGCAGGAGCCGGCAGTGCCAGCGTGCCAGAAGAGCTTCACTTCGGGCTGGCTTTTCTCTTTTTCCTCTCCCCTTTATAAATATATACACAGGGACAAATCCCCAAACCGTCAGTGCGAGCTGTGAGAGTTCAGAGGTGGATGGCAGGATTTTTCAGCATCCAGGTAGTTTCATTCTCCCTCAGAATCTTTTATGAATTTTGTGGATTGCAGAGTGCTGCTGTCTCACTCTCTTTCCGGGGCTGGCACGCTGATGGACCCACCACAGCACAGGTACTCAGCATGTGCCATGGCAGGGAACTCTAGCCACCAGCCAAACGTGTACCCTAAGACTGGACTGTCCCAGCACAAGAGAAGGGTTCAGCTAAATTGCCACCAAACAAGAACAGGCTCATTTAACATCCAAATATAACCATGTCGTAGAATCATAGAATGCCTTGGGTTTAAAGGGACCTTAGAGATTGTCGCCTCCTAACCCCCTGTCATGGGCAGACACCTTCCACTAGACCAGGATGCTCAAAGCCACATCCAGCCTGGCCTTGAACCCTTACTCTTCCAAGCTCACTCAAAACATGTTACAGAAAACACAATGGATATTAATGCATACACCATAGTGGAGACTCTAACAAACTACTGGAAACTACTCATGAGTAGTCTACCAAACTCCAAATACAAGACAAGCAACGAAGTAGTTTCAAATAGTGTAAAATTTTGTCAGCAGCAAATTTAATGCCACTGTTCTTCACTTACTGAAATTTCATTTCCTTCCCTAGGAAAATTGTGTAGGTTCAGGCACAATCAAAGATCTTCTGAGCACCAAGAACTGTAAGGACTTCTCTTTCTTTGCGGCTGGCTTCCCAATTAATTATTAAGTTGAACTTAATATATTGATCTTCTCTGTCTTGCAGGTGCCTCTAGGACTAGGATCTAGAGTACATAAAAAAGACTGCCTAATGCTTCAAGGGACACTCGATTATCAGTCAGTCAGAATTACCAGTTCTCCCATCTCAGATCTACCACAACTAATATACATTTTGCTGTCTGTGAGCTCCCCACTTGCCTACTCACAATCCTTTGTGTCCCAGTACAACACATCATGAAGGGTCACGTCAGCAATCAGGGAAGAGTTAGTCTCATTCCCAAGAGTTTTGGTAGTAGTTTGTCATCTATTAGGAGATGACACACTGGGGGTACTCAGAGAGCAACATAAACTGAGGCAGATGGAAGTGGACTGACTTATTAGAGAAGATTAAAAAAGCTAAATCTGTGTAGCTTGGTCCAGTGACAGTGGCTATGTGACTAGGGCTTAAAAATTAAAATTGGACTTTAGACCCTAAGAAAAATATGTGGAACTAGACCAAATAGAACAGAAAAATAGACACTCAAGAAATTGCTTTATGGGTTTGAGTTAGTTTGTGCAAAACAACATTTGCACCTACTACAGATATTTTTTGCCAATTACACCCCAGTTCACTGATGAATTTAGCCTTCAGAAAAGCTCCAATGAAGGACAATTTTAACTCGCATAAAAGGTATGTTTTTTGTTAATTATTAAAATAGTTGCAGAATGTGGAAATGCAGATCTCTTTTCCAGGCAAAGGAAACAGTATTTTATATATATCATTGGGCATCTATCTTAAAGAAATCTCTGGTTTCCTGGCAGACCCAACACTTTACCTCACACCTGACACTTGGTTTAGTGCCTTCCTAAAGTATACTTCCATGTTTATATTTCAGTGGCTGAGCTGATCATTAAAAAAACCCACAAAAACACAAATAAATTGTAGCTGGCTCCATTCCAAGATTTTCCTGTACAGTATGCAAAAGTTTTAAGGCAAAGGAGAAGCTTGTATTGCTTGGTAAGCTTGGTTCAGGGTATAAGGCCATTTTTGACATCTAAAAATCTGGAGTGACTAGCTGAGTCATTTACCTGTTGGTGTTTAGCCTGCAGGTCAGGACACCTTCATTTTAACATTAAAATTGCAGGCAAATGATTTTGAAGTGATTACAAGAAGTCAGCCTTTGGAAATTAGCTCAGATTCATGAAAAGCCTGCCATAATCAGGGGTAAATTTTCACTGCATCTGTTATATTTAAGAATATGACCATGCACTCAGTTCACTGATCTTTTCCACAGAAAGGTTGCCTGCTTTGCCACCTGTAAATTGAAGTAATTTATTGAGCTTTTAGCAAACCTTGGGCATTAAAATGCTGTAGCATATATGATATATTATAAAATGTGTGATCAAAGGAGACTAACTCCTACTAAATTTTCTTTTCTTCTAATCTTCCCTCCTCAGGCAAAAACCTGGATGAATAGATAAGTTAGTCCCATGAGGTGGATGAAACTTTGATAGTAAAGCTTATGCTACTTACACTGGTACTCATTCAGCTTTTCTGAAATCCATTTACACAACATGATTAAATAAGACATGCCTTTCTTCTGACATTCAAATACATTTTGCTCCCAAAATAAATGCAAGATCAAACCCTGTAAGTTTTTTAAAAAGTAGGAAAAACATCAATATTATCTCCTGTAGTTACAGGGGAAAAGATATAGAGGCAGGAAAAAGTCTTCTTTCAGACTGCACAGAAGTTAAGACAGTAAAATACAGTAAGGCAGTCCAGGATAGTAATTTTAATATATTTGAATACGTATCTAAAAATCAATGAAAATTGTTCATAAAGAGCCTCTGATGCACTTAAATTAGACATCTCCCGAAGTGGCCCTGTTGCAGCTCCCCAAGTAATAGGAAAATTAACATTCTAGGTACTTCTTTGCATCCTTCTGATCTTAAAAAGACCTGAAAACTAGTCCAGAAACTGCAATGACATATTTTTGAGACAATTTAATTTAATGCTCTTTTAAAGATGGAGGCACAAGGGACAGAATCTCTGAATTTAAAATCCCTGCCAGCAGTTTTAATAAGTAAATAAACACATGGTTTTTGCTGTTACCATACCAACCTGAGCCAAGGTATCCTTTCATTCTACACAGATATGCAAAAAAGCACCCATTTACAAAAAACAATTGAATTAGTCTTTTACTAAATAAGTGAAAATACTCTCCAGTTGCTTCACAGTTGTACAAAGTTTTGGGTGAAGAGAAGCTTTCTTTAAAGGGAGTGTGAAGGTTGGGAAGTTGGTTGTTTTGGGGGTTTTGTTTGTCTCTGCACACTACAAGCTCTACAAGTGCACTGCGACCTACTGGGACACAGCAGATTTCTGCCAAAGTATTCAGTACTTCTCTGGCTCAGCAAGTTTATTCTTTAAAGTCTCATCAATGTTATTTCTGCATTCTTTGCTGCGCATCACCAGGCAGGTAGAGAGGCTTTTATTTGTGAAAGATTTGGCCTTAGCACAGATCCTGCAAATCTGTGCTTCTTACAGTGGCAGACCTTTTTCCTGACAGAAGCTTCAGAAAAACCAAGTGCAGTTAAGTAGTTCAAACCCTGCTCAGTTGATAAAGTAATATAGTTCCTATGAAGAGGAAAAAGAAAGGAAGTGAAATAAAGACCCTGTTGTTGCACCCCAAGGGCTGTTTGTCATCAGCTTCAGTGGGACCCATCAAATTCCAGCAATTTCTTTATACAAGGAGTAACCTTTTGAGAAACCAAAACCCAAACTGTTTCTTCCAGGCTTAGATTATCTTGTTGCAAGGAGAGCTGCGTTTATAAGAGGATTTGCACTAATTACATAAAGTATGTTATAAAACAGTGTTCAGGAAATAATGGACCAGAAAGCCAGAAAGTTAATAAGCAAAGTGATCCTGTACCTCTCCTGTACTGAATTCCCATGTAGGAAATGCAGTCAGGATGCCTAGTAAAGATACAAACCACAATTACTTTATGGAAATTATTTCTCAGCAGTGTAACACCTAAGAGTTCCCTTCCACACTCATTTAAATGACTGGTGAGGCAAATAGCAAAATCAATAGCCACAGAACTCGATCTCATTTTTGCAATTAACCCCCCGAGACAGAATCCATCCATAACATGCTCCTGGCAGTCACAGGGGTGATTGCAGCCTGCCTGCTTTATCTGCCTGAACACCTCATTCCCATGCAGCAGGTGGAAGGGAATACTTCCTACACACATTCCATTTAACCTGCTGGAGTGGCTGCTCTGCAAATGCCTTACATTCATTTACACAGCCCCCTGTATTCCTCGGCTCAGTGCGCACACATTAATTACTGGAATTGGAAACAGGCT
>WAAG01004340.1:3703-21908 GCA_013390105.1 Tichodroma muraria
GGTGTAGTGTTTTTTTAAAAAAAAAAAAAAAAAAAAAAAAAAAAAAAAAGGAAAAAAAAGAAACCTTTCACCTTTCCCCCCCACCTTTTGCCTCTGGCCTTGTGTCTGAGTATTGCTGCAACATCCACAATATTTTAGTCTCTCACCTGAAAAGATGACTGTGGAGCTGTCCATGGAGAGGTGGAGTTGCTCATTTGCAAGGGGTTTCATTTTTACTATCTACACTTGCCAAACATATTCCTGATGAGGAAAGTGAGCAGACAATTTTCCAGCCAGCAAAACAGCTGGTCAGGCAGTTCCACCTGTAATTCCACACTGATGGCAGGTGCACGTAGGATATCTAGCTGGATCTGAGGTGAACATGCATGGATGCACATCTGCATAATTATTAATTATACACTGAACTGTGGCAGCCTTCAGTTAAATATCCTTTTTCCTAATGAAGGTGCGATTTTATTTCATTTCTTGGAGGGGTAATGCAAGGAAAGAAGAGAAATGTAGTTTTCAGTAGGGTTAGAAGAGGTTTGGGTTTGTAAAATTCTGTTGACGATGATGTTGCCAGGTGAAATTACTAATTGTACCCTACAAATGGCTGTGCTTAGATAATTTTGATTTAAAATATGTTTGTGGATGGAATGAATATTCTCAAGGTGCTTTTCTGCGCTTTTTCTCTGTTTTGGAGAAGAAGCTATGAGAGTAAGGAGACTATTTTTACAGATGTTTTTTTGCTGAAAATGGAACATGTCCTTATTGTGCCAACAGACTTATTGTAGCTCAGAGAAGGGAAGCATATAAGCTCTTGTTCTTGGTATGTGCAGACGTAGTTACCTGTGCAGAGGTAAGCAGCTTAGCTCTGCAGTGGATCCAGTCTTTATCCCGACTGCCTCCAGAGGAAATAATCAGGAAATCACCAAATGTTATTGCTGTGAGTCCCCTCTAGTGGTGACAGCAACACCATGGCAACTTCACCAGAAAGCTTTCAGCAAATGACTTTTCATTGAGCTTTTATTGAGCATTATTTACATGAATTGAGCAGTTTCTCTTGTTAGAGCTCATGTAAGTAAATCTGCCAGATCTGGTGTTCAGTTGGCTTATGGGATGCAGAAATCATTAGAAATGTGTTAGAACATTCACAGAATCATAGAGGGGTTTGGGTTGGAAGGGTCTCATAAAATAAAAGAGTGCAAGGGAATGGCTGGCTCTTCACCACTACGGAGAGGCTCTGACATGGCCCCTGTTCTCAGTGAGGTCAGGTGAGGGCTGGCACTGGGCATAATTGTCACACACCCCCAGAATTGTGTGCCTCAGTCTGTGGGGCTGCAGGGGCAAAGAGGGACAGGTGCAGTCACTGCAGGTGTTTTCCTCGAAGATGGTATAAAGCGAATGTTTAGTTGCCTCTCCTATTACTTCCAAAATAGTGTTTTCACTACCAAAATGTAACAATTATCCTTGGGTTTTCCACTTGCTTGTCTTTTCCCAGCTTCAAGTGCCTCAGTCTGAGCTCACTGGCAATCACCCAGGGGTGGATCTGGAGAAGGAGGATCAGTGGTTGAATGGGAAATACTTATTTTGCTGATGTGCTCTGAAGCTGACAGGAGCTTATACAATTTCTTTTGTCTTAAATAGCACCCAGTTCCCAACCTAAAACCTCAGATTTTTAAGTCCCAGTTCTGTGTTTAAGACCTCTTCCATCAGTGACAGTATTGCCTGTGATTTATGCCCTTTAGTGAATGGAAGATCTTCCCTAGGAAAGGCATAAAATCAAATACCTGGATTTTCCCTTATTTCTTTTTTTGTTTGTTTTTCTTCTTCCCTTTTTTTAATCTTTCTACTAAACTAGGAGATTTCCTCTGGAAGATATCCCTCAAGATGAAAAGGAAGCTGCAAACTGGCTTCATAAGCTTTACCAGGAAAAGGTAAATAGCTTTGCTTTGTTTTCTGTCTTTTGTGACTTGCACAGGGGAGTATATTAAGGGTGTGTAATACACACTCTTGCACTGGATGGAGATGATATTATGTTTAACTAGGCAGCCATCCCTCAAAGTGCTGGAGGGAGCAGAACAGAGCAGCCCCTTGGCAGCAGAGGGCTGGGTAGTGAAGTCTCAAATTGCCTGGAAGCACAATAGAATTCAGAGATATGCCTGAGCTGTGGAAGACTAATAGCAATCCAGTGTCTTTTTACATTTTTCAGCACTTGGATCTCTGTCATGCGTTTCTAAAAGCTCCATTTTCCCAGTGGGTGTTTTCAGGCACTCAAGAAGAGTGATAACTGTCTGTCAGGGACAGCCAGTCCTGGCTTTCAGCTACAATTGTTCTTTGCTTTCATTTTTCTCCCACTGTCACTTTCCTTCTGCCTCCTGGTAATACTTCTGCAGTGGTGTGTGACATGGGACAGACAGTCCCTGGGATCTGCAGCCAGGGACTGATAGAGCACGTGCCCAGCGTGCTTTCAGATGGCTCAGAGCTTTTCCTTGTGTCATTTCTTTTTCTAACCTTAGATAGTTATTTTCTCGAGCACAGATTTAACATTTCTGTGGGGTGTAGGAGAGAGCTGTAATTGTTGTCCAGCCCTAAGTGGTGGATTATTGAACTTGAAAAGTGTATCTTGATTTCTGTGTTACTTATCTTTGCGGGAAGACAGCAGAGCACGGAAGGTTTAAGTGTCCTGGGCTTTCCCCAGCTATGATGACCTGTACTGCAGCATTGCCAGGCTTAATGCTCAGTCTCTAGGTAGGCAGCAAATTGTTCTGAATTTCATTATATTTATTTCAACCTAATTTGTTTGATTATCTGAACTCTGATTCAGTTAAGGAGAGAGGTTATCTTACAAAGAGCAGTAGCTCATCATCTTCTCCCCACAGCTCCCCTTAGCAGGTCTCTAGAACCCAAGTGTCTTTGAGGTTGAAAAAGGCTTCTAAGAACATAGAGTCCAACTGTCAACCCAGCACCACCACCATGTTCACCACTAAACCATGTCCTCAACTGCCAGATCCTTATGTTTTTTTGAACCCTTCCAGGGATGATGACTCCACCAGTTCCCTGGACAGTCTTACTGCTTTACAACCCTTTCCATGAAAGTTTTTTTTTCCTAACATCCAATCTCACCCTCCCGTGGTTAACACTATTTCCTGTTAACACTGTTAATACTATTTACATTGGAAACAGTATTAACACTATTTCCTGTCATCCTTCCTCATGTTGGCTGTACCTCTGTTCAACTTCATTGTGAGATGTTGACAGGGAGGTATTGCTTATTATACATATTGATCTTACAGTGTTAGCAATACTTTGTAACTGGAATCCTCTCATTCCATTTATTGCAATGACTTTGTAATTGGAATCCTCTTTCTGCACAGAGGATGTCCTCAAAAGGCTGTTGTTGGCAAGGAATGCCTTGCACTTCTCAGCCCTTCGTAAGGGAAATTAAAAAAGAAATCAAAACAAAAAATAGCCAGACTTGAGCCATCCTTGGTAATGGCCTGGAAACCTTAAAGAACAGTCTTACAGGCTGAGGGAAGGTGGTGGGCACCTTGTTCCTTTGAGTGATGTGTTCCAGGATTGCACCTCTGCAGGCTCAGTTTGGGGTGCAGTGGCTCAGTTGCAGTGCTGGGATTAGGGATGGTGTGATGCTGTCTCTGCTCTCAGCTCATGCCTTGCCCTCCCCTCCTGGCTCTCCATACAGCATTTTTCTGCTGTGCTTTGCTGAATCATGCTGACTTTTCTGGGAGTAAAAACAGGAAGGAAAAGCACCCAGCTAGGAGGACTGGTAGTGTCTGAACTGGTCTCTGGCCTGAAGCTGCCCTAAATTCCTAAGCAACAGGCAAGATGAAGGTATTTGGTAGTGGAGAGGACGAAAAGGTTTCAGTTTTTGATGGTGCCAAAATTGCCTTCAAGAGGCTTAAAGGTCACTTGGATGGTCAACAGAAATGTCCAAATAAGCAACAGCAGATGGAATTGGATGCTGTGCACTCTTGATGCGTTTGTACCACAGATACTGTCCTGGAGCTGACTAATCTTGGCCTGCTTGGTACAAACATTATGAACCTGTTTCCTTTTCTCTTTCCCCCAGGATGCTTTGCAAGAGATGTATAATCAGGAAGGTGTATTTCCTGGCAAGCAGTTTAAACCTCCTAGGAGACCATGGACTCTCCTAAACTTTCTATTTTGGGCCACAGTTCTCCTCTCTCCTCTCTTCACATTTGGCTTTGGAGTTTTTGCAAGTGGATCACCTCTCCTTATCCTTGCATTCCTGGGACTTGTAGGAGCAGGTAATAAGAGCAAAGAAGAAGCTAAGGCCAGTGTGACACATAACAGGATCCTTTACCTCCGATAAATTGTGTATTAATTAATAAGAGTGGAGCTTGCAGGAAAATATTTGGAGCTCACTCATTAGTCTTTTTATTGTACAGCATTTTTGTTGTTTCAAAAGCTTTAATCTGGGCAAATTTGCCTTTATATCTTAAGTAAAAATTAAGTAGTAGTAGCAGGTGAGTCTTGTAGCCCATTGTTATGGTTCCTGAAGGAAAAAAAATACTTTACTGGACAACTTTTCTATGAATTAAAAAACAAACAAAAAAAATCACCACAAGCAAAAAATACATAAATACCACCAAATTTCCTCCCCCCATCCCTGCAACAAAAAAAACCCCTAACAATAAAAGAAAGAGAAGTAGAGGGAGGGGATATGCTTCAGTGTTCATGTTACATGTCCTGTTAATCAAGAGAAGCAGTAATTATATTTTTAAATCTGGATTGTCCCTCTCTTTGAGTGTCATTTCACCTGCGATCCCTGTGCAGCCCCGTAGGGTGCACTGGTGGTCACTGCTGACTTGGGGATTGGGTTAACTCAGGTGGGTTCTGCTTGTGTGTTTACATGTAACTTCCTAGATGCTTGGACTGGTTTTAATGTGCCTCTCATTTCTCTGTTATATTTTAAAGCTTCCTTTGGAGTTCGTAGACTGATAGGAGTAACTGAAATAGAAAAAGGCTCCAGCTATGGCAACCAGGAATTCAAGAAAAAGGAATAACTGACAGCTGCAGTTCAGCACATATAACCAGACTATGGTATCCAATTAACTTCAGTTAAAAAACAACAACAAACACTTAGAAACTATCTTTTTCTTAATAACTGATGACTAATATTAATGAATAAAACTTGAGCCAAGAATGAAGAAGTTGGAGGCATCGGCTGAAGAGAATGCACCAACCTTCTGCCTGTTCAAGGATTACTGTAGTCAAGCTGTGGGAGAAAATCTGGGGTGGGGTGGAAGAAGAAACTAATTTTTCTTGCTTTGTTGGGGGCTTGGGGTGGGGGAGAAAAGAGGGCATTGGCCATGGCCACATGTATCTTCAGATGACTGAAAACACTGGTTTCTGTCAGGAGCACTACACTCACTTTTACAACAGGAGCCATTGAATGTTTCCTCTAGCTAAAGCCAATGTAACGTTTATTGATTTCCAACTTCTCTTACTAATGAGCCAGGAAAAAACACCCTCCTTAAATGATTTGACAGGTGTTCATTGGGTTAGAGTCTTTTTGGCTGTGTTCTCGTGGCTACAGATGAAATCCTGTTTGTATGTTACATTGACACTTTTTATTTTCAGGCAACATCTTAAGATTTCTGTAATGCAGGAGAACAGATAGTGGAGTTTGGGAAGCAGTGTGTTATCCATCCGCACATCTCATAGAACAGATCAGTAGGATAAAATTCTCATCCTATCTCCTGCTAACTGCTCAAGGCTCTTTAATTTCAAAATATTACTTCAGTCTTGAGTGCTGTTTGCCCTGTTTCACATCAAACATGTTCCATAATTTTGAATCTCTTGGGGCTTGTTTGGGTTTTTTTGAATTCTTTGAGTTGTGCAAAGAAGGAAATTTTTTCAATTCTCCTTTTATTTCTGTTTGCATCTCTCATTACCAAAGTCCAGTTCAGCCAACCTCTCTCTGTAAACTGAGAGGCAGCACTAGAAATCAGCACAATAGTTTTCAAAATGTCTTCTTTTGCAAAAAATGTGAAAAGGAGAGGTCTGTAGCAGTCAGATTTTGAATGCTGGCATCTCTTGAACTTCTAATGAGAGTTTCAACATGGATTCAGATGGGGCCAGGACCTTACCCTGTTTGTGTCAGGATAGGGTGTGCTGCTCTTTTGACTTGGTCATGCTTTAGATGTTCATGTGAAGTTTTTTGCAAGGTGAGCTGTGCTGTTAAAGCATTAGAAAGAGTACAAGGTCTCTTCAGGGATTTTAAGTATCTTTAGTTTTGCTTGTTGACACTTTGGTCTTTTTCACTGAAAATTAGAGCTCAGAATCATGTCTGTACCTGTCTCCTTTTTTTCCTTTCTTTTTCTGCCTTTCCTTTCCTTTTTTCACAAACGCACATTCAGAGATTTCTGTAGGTTGCTGCTGTATGCATAGCTGGAGAATTATTTACAAACAGATGGTAACTATACCTGTATGTTCAAGTCTGAAGGTTACGGTCTGTATTTGGCTGCTCACAGAAGTGGGTGAAATGAGTTGCAGATCTACAGCTGAGGGCAGAAGCTAACCCTCAGGGTCAGTATCTTTAACCCAGCTGCCATTAGAATATTTATCTCACTTTTGTAAAGAGCAGATTTTATCAAAGCACTGGTTGTTGTTTTCATCTTTGCTCCAGTAACCGAGATAAGAGAGTAATAATTTACCTTCTTTCCGAATTTGCTCTTAACTGTTGGAATGTAACCTCTTCTCCCACAGGTTTTTCTGTTTTCAAACACTGGAAGAGCAATTTTGTAACTTAGAAAAATATTTTACTTGGGGTCATTAATCACTTGTTCTGTCATGCACTTGATTTTTATTTGTGGTCTTTTCAACAAGAGCATTTGAAGGATGACCTGAGTTCTGTCTGTCTCCTGTTAGACTCCACCTCACTGAATCCTTGTACCCAAACCCCCAATGTTAGTGCGTCATCTTTGTCCCCTCAATAAATCTTCCCTAAGAGAGGGGCTGCAAATCTCTTGCAAATGTTAGTGGAATTTGAAATATGCTTTGGGAACTGAGGAGAGCAGAGCCTAGCCATAACTCTGTTTTCCTTGCTGGATGTTTTAGTACTTTGTCTTCAAATACAGTCAGACATCCAAATGGTGATAAAGTTAACTCTGGCTTTTCTCTGTTTTTAATCAGAGGACTGAGAACACTGGGGGGTTCTTTTTTTCTTTATTCTTTTTTTCTTAAGTAATTCAGTAATGGGTATAATTCTTGCTTCCTAGAAAGATGTTACAAATGCTGTATACTTGCTTCCTGAAGATGATATTGAGTATATATAAATTGTACTGACTTAGCAGAAGAGGCTTGCAAAGCAGGCTGACCACTGACTATGTTTTATACTTACATTTTGAGCAGTATATTAGTGGGCATGACAAGAACTTCACAAAATAAATCCCTTCTTAATGCTGAGAAGAGGGGAGCTGCTTAGAGGAGAAAGGAATTAATAGCCTTTCTCTTTACAGGATCCTTTTCTCCTCTTAGTGCATGTAACTCCCTATTCAGGATCATGGGATTAGTGCATGTACATCAAGGGGAGAATAATCAGCATTTCATATTTTCTTATCATAACTTATTGGTCATGCTTTCCTTTTGAAAATATAATAAATACATCATCAGATACTTAAATTTTGCTTTTCTAAACAGACATATCAGTAACCACTTGAAAAACTGAAACCTACAGCAGTGCACAAAACAGTACAAAACCAACACAAATCTCTTAATTTTGAATTTTCTCTCTCAAATAGGGGTTTTTATACACGCGCGCGCACACGTACACAGAGTATGTATAAACTAAAATGACTGGAAATAGCTGAAGTTGATGTCACTAATGAAGATTAGCAAGTGAATTGGATTGGAAAAGTGAGCATAGATTTTATATCTTATTTTCTTCTGGTTTAATAGAGCATAGCTTGTATATTTGACTACCAAGCCCTTTAAGAGCAATAATAAACAAAAATATATCATGTTTTTCGTCTTTTGCTTTTCAACTGTGCTAGGTTTAATAAACTTACAGCAATGGGAGTGTTTTTTCTCTCCACCTTTCAGAATTTTCATTTATTGCTTATTTGTTTGAAGTAAATAGAGTTTTCCAGTATGGACTTGCAAGCTGACTGCCATGGAGTTCAGCACTGACTCCGAAGAGGAATGGTTCTCTTCTGATGTGGACAGATGATAGATGTATGCTCTTGGCCTTGGCAGCACTTGTCATTGTCACCAACAGCAATGATGCTGTTCTCCAAGTGGGATTTGCAGTTCCAAAGGAGCATCACGTTGACCTACATCTGAGAACCTAGTGAGAGAGCTCGGGGGCTGCTGGCCATGTGGCATCTCTGTGTTAGGAATGCACAAAGAGCTGATGCTGAAGAAGGACGTGGTATCCAGAGGCCTTGGCTCGGTAGGATTACAGTTCTCTCTTGCTCATTGTGGGCTGAATGTGCTCTTGCAATTGACTTTGCATCACTGAGCAAAATATCTGTCTCTGGCACAAAGAGCATGGGCAATGTTCCTTTGTTCTGCTTTAACTTATCTTGAAGGGCTCTACACTTAATTGCTGACCAATGAATCTGATTGCTGCCTGTGTCCTAATTGCCTGGTATTCACAGGAAAAGTGAGTGTATCTGCTCACTTCCACGTGGTACCTCTTGTCTCCATCACCGATGTCTGTATATTTGCTCACGTGTATCTTCTGCAGATGGTTTGGTTACACCCTCTTAGCAGGAACTCAGAGCTTTCCAGTTCAACCAGTCCTACAGCAATTGTCTCACGTGGCTGGGGTTTTGTCTTCCTGAATTTTGGCGCTGGTTGCCAGCCCTAGGTCTGAAGTGACAGGGTTGTGTTTGTGTTACGTGATAATGCAACTTTTCTGCTTCAAAGCAAAACTTCTGGCAGGGAAGAGAAGACTTTCCCAGGCCTGTTCACACAGGCTCTTCCTAGCTAGCAACAGGTCCCTCTGGTGAAAGGGAGTTGGGACAAGGTTTTTACTAAGAGCTGTAATAATGAGAAAGCAAGGGAGTCGCTGTCCATCGGATATTTGCTGCAAGTACTGTTTCTGTTTTGGGACTACACCAAAACCTGGTTATGCTTCGTGTACCTTTTGAAGAAATGTGGGGTTGGAGGCTTTTAATAATGATGACTTCATGCTACACAAAGTGTTTCAGATTGAAGACAGACAATCTGATGTATTTTGGCATCTTGGAGAAGAATTTACAAAGAAGTCTAAAGGGTTGGGCAGACCTCGCCCAGGTGTTTCATGCAGATGCTGGAGGCCAACACAGATCAAAGTGAAGAATCTATTCCTTGATCTCCTTTGAAGATGGGATGCAGCAGGATAGCTCAGTGTCTCCTGGATGCCATGTGCTTCTGTCCCCTGGTGTGAAGGTTCTGATTCCCAGCAGATGATTGCTGCAAGTTCTGCTGTATGCCTGCACGAAGAAGCTCATGCCTGTGATGGGAGTACTGAATTTTACTCCCAGCCAGTGCGTCACAGCTGCTTGTTCCTGTATTCCTGAACTTTCTGATCATAACAGGCAGCTCCAGGGCTGCTGGTGTTGAGCGAAGCTGGGATTTGAAGCAGGTGACAGCTGTGCTGGGAGCTGTGAGGGAGAAGGAGCACCGCAAGATGCATCACTGGGAGGAGCAGGAACACTGACAGGTCCAGCCAAATTCTTGCTCTGAGAAAACTGAGTGATCATCAGGAGCTTTGCAAAGCAAAGACAACTATGTGAGAGGCAAGCTCTGACTCTAATGTGGGTGTGAGACCTCCCCGTGACGATTCACAAAATAACCCTTGCCATGTTCACATGATTTGGGTCAGAATTCCTCCTAAGAGCTTGTTTCAGATGGGGACTCTCATTCTGCCCTGTTTATCTTTAAGGCTGCTTTATCCGATTGTCTCTGCAGCAAGATGCTTGCAGGCTGTTGGTTGTTATTTACCTGCTGTGATTTGAAGTGAGAACATTCTGGAAATCAGCGTTACAGGTGATTAATCTGTGCCACATGTGTTAACCACCAGAAAAAGTCATGAAAATATTTCATACTTCAGAATTGGGAAGACATGAGATTGGCATCTAATACAAACATGTTTTCTGATCCTTGGCCTCTCTAGGCTTTTAGAAAGCTGCTTGTACTTCTTAAAATGTTATTATACCTGTAGTTACCAGCTACTGTTCAGTTTTTGAAACTGTAAAGAAATATTATTTGTGCACTTCACTGTTGAGAGCACTTGACTAAAAAACACTAGCAGAAGCAGCATTTTATCTTTTAAGGAGAAAAGTGTATTTTAAAATTAGACACTTCAGCCGCAATCAGAATATAATAATACTTCTAAAATTTAAATTAGAAGTATTCCTTAGTGTGGGGACTACCACTACCAATTTTCAGTCTTACACAACTTTTTCCATTTTGGCCAGCGTGCATCCTTAAGGAAAACACACTGTGCTGCTAATTACTAAAATACAGTTTGCGAAGGAAGGAAGAGAAGGTAGCAGAGCCTAATCAGGAATTAAATTTTACTCCCCAAGGCACGAGCGGGTTCTGTGTACCTCCTTTATTCCGTGCATGTGCATCTGTGCAGAGAGCCAAGCTGTGTCCCTTCGTGTCCCTTCGCTTCAGCTGCGTCCGAGCTGTCCCTTGTGACATCTGAATGCTGAACTCGCCTGAACGCCCGGCGGCCGCTGCCGGCCGGCGCCTCGCTCACTCCTCAGATCACCAGCAAGTACTGTAGCTTTAATCAAAACCTTCTCTCCGAGGAAACTCGCCCTCCTTAAGCTGATTGATGTGTTGCAAACCTGTCATTCGGAGGGCAGCATAAGTCACCAGATGAGCATTATTAGCCAAATCTAACGAGTAATAAAACTGTATACAGGGTATGCATTTACTGTGCATGTGTATATACTTTTGTACATTTTTACAGTTATTTCCTACACTTGATTTTATGACGTTCAGAAGAAGTGTGTCTGAATCTGGTGAAAAACAAGAAGCTATTAAGAACACCCGACCCTGTCACCTACTGTAGTTTTTACTGAGAACTGTGCCCAAACCAATACGCAGATTTACAGTGCTATGCAAATTTTACTTTGTAAGTTGTCTCTTAAATTTTGCTTAAGTGGTTTACGCTGTTTTTACTGGGCTTTCACAAAAGAAAGATGAACGCAAAAGCCTTGTCTTGTAAAATAAAATAGCTTTGGCTGTGTGAAAGTACTGTATATTAGAATCTCATTCACGCTTTCAGTCGCTTATTTAACTATATGTGCTTTTGTACATACTGTGATGGAATAGAGGGGGTTTAATTGTGCTTGAATCAAAAAGGGTGACTGCTCGGCATCTGGTTATTTTTTTCCCAGTGTTTATTGAGCAGCCCATAATGTAACTGGGAGATCTGCATCCTTTTCCTACTTGCCACTCTGGATTTTGTAACTAAACATGCACTAAGGTTTATTTTCTTTTTGCTTTGGTTGATTTCATTTCCATTTATGCTTTTTGGTCTCAGTCCTGCAAACTGACCCATGTGAGGACCACATGTCTGCAGCAATAACCTGGATGGATCATTTTGTGGGGATGGGAGGCAAGAACAAGATTAACCCTATGGGCATTGCCAGCACAAAGCCAGTCCTTGAGAACTGCAGAGGGATGGTTCACTACTGAGGGATTTATAGCAGCAATAGATAAAGTTTTGCATGGCTCCTACAAAAGATCAGAATGAGGAGGGAGGTATCTTCCTTTCCTGAAAAATCGTCCAAAGTAACCCCAAAGCTGTAGTCTAAGAAGCTGAGACTGCAACAGGGTAGGGTGGCTGTAGGCAGAGATGCTGTAGATTAAACCAATTTGTCAAATCTGACATCTTTTAAGTTTTTATTTTTCACTAGAAGATAAAACACTTCCTCCTGTGTATGCCAACATCATACACTGTACCTTTATACATGCTCTGTCCCCTGGACCATTAGCTCTTCTTTAGCCTATGTGATCCTTTAGCAAATGACATTTGTGTCATAATATCACATTCCTGGCTCATCTTTTTGCTACCCTGCAAGCACTGAGTTCTTGGTTTCGCCTGTAGGTTTTCTCTTCCCTGATCTGTTCCCCTTTGACTAGTCTAGGTTGGGCTGAGCTGAGTGGTGTCATGTGTCACTGTGTGGGAGGACCTATTTTTTGTGGAGAGGATGGGCTTCCATTCTAAGAGTATGCAAGCAGAAACTTCTTTGTGTTACTTTTGAGTTCTCACAAATGCAGCTTTTATTATCTCAGTCCCTCTGTTGGATCTCCTTGGATCCATAATTCATTTTTATAGGATGATGATTTTGATCTGGAATCAACCAGTGTCAGACAACCCAACTACACCTGTAAGAGTCAGCAGCAGGGTTTATGGGCAAGGGGAGGGCAGTGGGGCAGTGTGGCACTGTAATGTCTGACAGCCTGTGTAAGGGAGCTGTGGAAGTGGAAGAAGTTTGCTCCATGGATGAAGGCACAGGGAATGTTGTTAGGTGGTTTGTTTCTGTGCTAAGCAGTCCTCATCACAGTGACATTTAGGCTGTGGGAGCTTCTTACACAGCCTCTCTTTAAGTTGCAAACACTCTTGGAGACTGCTTGTGGTGGTGGCATTTTCTGTATGTACTTTCATCTCACTAATTCCACTCTTTAACTTCCAATACTTCATTAATGTATTTGAGAAAACAGGCTGGAATTCCATAAAAGCAATGCTGTGTTCTCAGTCCCAAATACAATCAGCTGCTGCACTGGGATCAAGTTCATGGTTCAGATGTGCCACCCTCCTCAATGCTGCTATGTTGGGCAGAGGTTTTTTGGAGTGAGGAACAGACACTTTCTACATGCTTTTAAAACTGGAATCTATTCTTGAGAGGCTTGACAGTGCCTCTGTGAAAAAAAACTTTGTGTAACAGGATTTTGTAGGTAGATACAAGGTTAACAGCTGTGGTATGGGTTAATGAAATGCTCTCCTGGATTTCATCACATCCTATATTATATGTCAGAGTCCAGTGCTCTCTGCCCAGGTTCTTTCAGTCATCCCACACGTGGAGGGGTTAATGTTTAATTCTCCTTGTGTGACTCAGGGGGGTATTTAGACTACCAGTTGATCCACTGAGCTGTTGGCATCGGTTGATCTGAACCAAAGGCCACCCCTGGTCCCTGTTGTGCAGAGCTGAGGTCAGTTGCCACAGCTGTGGGCTGTCACACCCCACAGCAAGGGACCTTGGCAGGCCTGAGAGGTGGGGCTGGTGGGAACTTCATGAAGTTCGACAAAGCAAAGTACAAGGTCCTGCATCTGCATTGGGGCAATCCCAGACACACCTATGGGATTGGCAGGGAAGGGATTGAGAGCAGCCCTGCGGAGAAAGACTTGGGGGTGATAGCTGATGAAAAACTCAACATGAACTGGCAGTGAGCACTCACAGCCTAGAAACCAACCCTGTCCTGGCCTCCATTTAAAGGAACATGGGCAACAGGTCCAGGGAGGAGATTCTCCACCTCTGCTCTGCTCTGGTGAGACCCCACCTGCAGTGCTGTGTCCAGGTCTGGTGTCCCCAACATAAGAAGGATGTGGAATTGTTGGAACAAGTCCAGNAAGATTGTGGACACGCCATCTCTGGCAGTGTTCAAAGCAAGGTTGCATAAGGCCTTGAACAACCTGGTCTAGTGGGAGGTTCATCATCAGAACCAGATGATCTTTAAGATCCATTCCAACCTCTTAAAATTCTATGATTCCATTATTCATTCCCCATGTGCATCACCCTCACTGAGCCTTCTCTCCTGCTAGGGGCTACGAGTCACCCACAAAAATAACATATATGATATCAATACATTATATGAGATACATGCACATATAGAAGTCCCCTATACTGCCACCACCACTACATTCTGCTGTGATAAAGGTTTGTGCCAAAGGGACAGCACTGCCATGATGAGGCTGCTGGGGCAGGAGCTGGAATTGTGACACCTGTGCTGACAGGGCTGGAGTAGGCATTCCCACTCTCCGCTGGAAAGACAAAGCATGTTGCTTCCCGAGGCATTTGCTAGAAAGCAGAGTGCCAAAGGCAGGTGCCCCCGTGCCATCTGTGGCCACTTCCTCTGTGCAGACATGGCACATGACTGAAGGATACAAGGAGCAGTGCAGGGCACAGCTCACTCTGAGGACAGGTTCTTTTACTTTGCTCTGCCTTGTGGTGTGAACTGCCTTTGTTTTTCATCTTGCTGATGTCGGGCAACACTTGCAAAAGCCAAATTCAGTGCTGGCCTAGTTGAGACATATCTTTTTTTTTTTTTACTTCTCCTATGAAGTTACAAGTAGTTAAGTGCTAGGGGTTGCTCTATTTTATAAGGAAGATCTGTAGAAGAAAGAAACTATTAAGCTTAGGAACACATACAAATCTCCTCCCACCTTTGCTGCAATGAAATATGAATTCCACAGGTATTTTCAGGAAAATGCTAATTCTTGTTTGCTTCCTATCAGCTCAGAGCTCCTTGTCAAAGGTAGGAGACTGCTGCCCTTTGCCTCTATGCAGCAAAGCTGCTTTGTAGGTGATAAACGTAGGGTCCACACTGCCTCAGCTGAGCTGATCCCCTGAGGCTCCCTGGGGGAAAATCCTTCTCTCTGAGGTCTCTCCTCTCTTCACAAAACTGTTGCAAGTGTTGTGTTTGACCAAACAAGGCTGACTTCTTTCAGGCACAGCTGGGCTTTCTCCCAGCTGTGAAAGGCTTTACTTTACTTTAAACAATTGCACAAAACTGAGATATAGGGAAAATACAATCAATGCTGAATGGGCAGGCAAAACTCCTGTTTTGCTACTTTCTTCTTCTCATGTTCCACTTAGCACATAAATTCATGTAATTCCCATCATTCGCAAAGTTTTATGGCAAAATTCTGATTTTTTTTAAAATGTAATTATTTTCTATTCTTTAAAAATTTGAATGTTTTCAGTACGGAGCATTTATTTGGATTATAATGGCATAATCTGCCAGAAGGATGCACTGCTTCCTCTCTGTCAGCAGATAGGTTTAGAGTAAAACTCTCTAACTGAACAAGATATTATAAGACTTTACCTGGCAAATCCCATATTTCTTTTCTGATTCATTTAAGTATGGAGAAGACCTCAAACTGCTAAGAAACACATTTATGAAAAGGCTTTTGAATATTCTTCAGCTGTGAGGTGTGGATAAGACACAACCCTGTGCTGCAGACTGGAACTCTGTATTTTTCGGGAGGGACGCTTGCTCACACCGGTGTTAGTTCCCTTCTAGATGGGAACAAAGAAACCACATCCCCCCAGCACCCCTGGCCCAGAACTCCAGTAAGATTAAAAAGGCAGGCAAGGGAAACCTGCAAATTTGTTATTTCCTGAGAGTGTGCACTCTTTTGCTGGCAGCCGTGCAAGAAGGCAGCTGGCCTATCTAAATTAAGTACTGCACATAATGGAACATAAATTATTGCTGTTAACTCTAAAGTGATAACGTGGTTAGGGAGAACAAATTGCATGGAAGCAGTATGGGGGTTTTTGCTTACTCTCAAAGGGATCTCTCAGTGGAATAACCTTTGGAGATAATGTTAGGTCTGGGAATTTTACAGGCACTAATAGGATTAGGCACATGACTTCCTTTTCAGTCTGATGGGAGTCAGTGTTTAATTCCCTTGGCCTTCTCAGAGATTTCAGCACAGGTTCAGAAGTGTCACCCAAACCATCAGCACACCCAGGTTTTCCCTTTGGTCTCCCCCATACAAGATTTGCTATTCCACCCATCAGAAGGGTAAAGGGCCTTGTACTTGGTGTGCAACCTGTGACAAAACAGTACTTATTCCCACTCAGGATACAAAACAAAGCATCATAACTATATAGCACCTTTACAAAAATGAAATAACAGAATTTTGTTGTTCCACTTGCAAGAGGAAACCTCATTTGTCAACAGCTCACTGAGGAGGATTCAAGCTTAGTTTTGCTCAGCTTCAGTTTGGTGCTTAGGGCAAGGCTCTCAGTACCTTCATGTCTTCAGGCACAGCTGAAAAGGACCAACAGGGTGTCAAAAGTAGTGAAGGTTTGTTTGCAGTGCTGCTACAGGACCTGGATCTAAGCAGCATCATCTGTTTGAAATGTTTGCTGCTGTATTATTTGAGGGGCAGTGGTGGTCAGAGCAAGAATTGATGAGAGATTTCATTGTCCTTTCTCTCCCATCAATGATATATTTTGTTTTGCAGCTGTCTTAGTAGCTTTATTTACTAAGCGCACCAGGGTCTAATAGGATCAAAGCCCGGAATAGAAACCTGTGGTGGAAATAACCTGTGTGGCCTGGATGTCTTTATGATCTCAAAACTTGCACTACTGCTGAGTCTGGTTGTTTAGCCCTCCTCTTTCTCCATGAAATCACACATACCCCATTGATTTAACCCTCTGAGAGGGTCCTGCTGTCATGGCAGGACACAAAAATAAAAATAAGGATTCTGAAGGGAAGGATTCTCATCAGAATATTTATGTTTATTATGAATGGCTTTCTGGGCCTCTTCTTCAGACTTCATTATTCTTGTAGTACTTCAGTTTTGCCACCGAGGGAAAACCTGCCTAAGATAAGCTTGCAAGGAAATCTAATTTCTAATTAATTCATCTTAATTTAACAACTAATAATTTTACATTCTAATTTGGAATTGAGCTTTCCCTTGATGAATGCAGAGAAGAGTATTTAAATAATGGTGTAACTCACTCTTAAGATTCCCTCCTTCCTTTTTCCCATCAGTTTTACATTATCCCTTGCTCATGTGTGAGCTCTTCCTCAGGCTGGTGTGATGGACAGAGATTAAGCAATCATCCTTAGACGATCCTTAGAATAGATCCTTATTGTCTAGAAAACTGAATTAGAAATTTTATGGTCTCATTCTTACCAGTACTCTTCAGAAGCTACTCCTAATGAGGATGATAAATGAAGTAACAACCCAGAACTACTATATGTTTGTACAAAAGCATAATTAATTAGTAAAGGTGTATTTTAATAATGTTTCCTGTAGCATGTTTTTTAAAGTGACCACAAATCTATGTTTCTAATCATGTAGTAAGTAAAAATGGATAGAAATGAGTATATGAAATGGTAGAAATGAGTCTGGAGGAAAGGGTTGTCAGTCCCCAGCTGAGAGAGTCCAGGTGCAGGCTGCAGAGTACAGCTGATAAAAGAACAGCAAATTACCTTGTGGGCTGGGAGCAGGGAGCTCTCTGCTGTGCAGAGATTAAATACATCCTGCTCTCTCCAGGCCCCCATGGCAGGCCATGACAGGTCTCCAGAGTCTGGTGATGAAATCACCTTGCTGCTGGTGGTACCAAAGCCCTCGCACTTGAGTTGTGCATGGAGACATCCCATAGTGGTGTCCCTTTACCTTCCCCTTTTCCAAAGAACAGCCAGTGTTCAAATGTGTATTTTTCTGTGCTTCTAACTCCTCTCAGGTTAGGGTAACTTTCCAGACAAACAACCCTTTTCTTCTAAGGTCTCCAGTCTCAAGAGGAAGTTCAGAATTATGTTGGGGTGCAGCTGTCCTGGGACTCTTCCTTGGGCTCTCTGCCACTCATACTCGTGGCATAAAGGAGAATGAAACTCCTGACACAAACCTCTCTCATGAGTGAGGAGAATTTATTTCCATTTTCACACAGTTTGAGCTGATGTTCTCATGACAGCTACTGCAACTCCATGCTCAGCCAGGCTGGATAGCAGGGTAAAGGTGGGATCTCAGGGACCAGAGGCAGGTGATACAGAGAAGCAGCATCCATGAAAAACCAGGGAGAGTGCTGGATGCTCTCAATTTGAATCTTGCTGTTCGAGACCTGCTAATTAGCCCTGTGCCTCCCTGCTGGCAGCTGAAATGTTTGTTTTGCTGCTCGGGTCTATCCTGAAAATAGTTCAGAGCTGCAGGAACTCCTGGGGCTTGAGGGCCTTCTCTGCCTGCTGGCACCTGACCTTGTTACTGCCCATACTGGTTGAAAAGTTGTTTGGATTTCAGGGAGCTGTGAAAGGCTCCAAGATCACTGCACTATTACTAGTTAATTACTAAATATGTTTGAGTGGCTTGGGAAATGGATCTAAATGATGTGTTTGTCTGGTCTTCAGAATTAGCATGGAGTAACGACTGTCATGTCTGCTTTTTCCTCGTCTTTCTTTTATTGGTTCATGTGGTACAGGGGGAGCAAGAGCACCATTGCCA
>WAAG01004369.1:6980-24450 GCA_013390105.1 Tichodroma muraria
AAATATAAAGACATTTGTAAGCCACCCCTGACTGTATGATCAACAGGATTGCGTTAAGTCACTCAGTCATGCTAATTCATCCAGTTTTAATACTAGCTCTTCATTAACACTCACACTCTGTGTAATTATGCAAATATCTCTGAAGAAAAAAAAATGTTCTTTCCAAATCTGTTTTTTAGTTCTGGGGAGAGTGTAACAACATATGTTTTTCAGATACTGAGAGATGGTTCCACCACTAACAACATGTCATTAACTTAAACTGAACAGCTTCCTCACAGTGGTGTGGCCCAATGTGTTTGTGTACCTGAATACGACTCTGGCCCGATGCAGGAGTTTGCTGTCTCCCAAGGTGGGGTTGAACCTGGTGAAATTCCTTTTATCCATGATTATTCTCTATGGTATCTCATGGCTTAGGAGATACTCTTCTCTGTTTGAATCTTAATTTTGAGGAGCTGTATTGGCTTTCTGCTTACAAATGTCTTTATATTTACATGTCTTTACACGCCTTTACCTGTCTTTCTGCAGGCACATTAGGGATGTGAAATCAAATAATAAAAAAACGAAGCAGAGGTGCCATCTTTTGGAGAAAGAGGAAAGTCTGATGTGCCAGACTCCTCCTGCTCTGTGCACAGATGCGGTTCTGTGTCGGGTGCAAGAGGAGAAACCTCTGGAGGGCTCTGAGCATGGCATACCGGGGATCAAGGAGTATTGCAGGATTTAAAGAAGGATATTGTGTCTCCACACACTTGGTTTGAGGGACAGTGAAATCAGAGGCATTTCAGCTCCAGGTCTGACAACCCTGGGTCTGCAAAGTCTTGCTGCCTCTGCGCAACGATGCTCAGGTCCAGCACTCGGTACGCAATGCAAGAGATGCAAGTGAGAGGGATAACACCAAGCCTTTGTGAGCTCAGGCTGGATCCATCCAAATTCTGGAGCTCAGAGTCTCTTCAAAGGTCAGGGTCCATTTCATTAGTGAAGAGAAACAAAAGGAGACCTTAAGATCCTTTCCTTCCAACTATTTTTTTGCTGAAACCATCACAGTAATTTGCCCTCTGGGAACCCCCAGCCTTCTGCAACCCCCTTAGATCCCACACTAGATCACAAATCATGAAGGCCAGTGAACAAATGCATCTGTGGTTCCATTTCAACATACAGTCAGCCTTGGCACCCAGACTTGTTCCTGGAGTTATGTTAAAGCATTGATCCTTAAAATAAAATTTATATTCTGTTCGTCTCTTGTGACTGGATGTGTCCGTTGCTCAGCACATTCAAAACTGAACCTCAGGAGCAGCCCAAGTAATTCTGATTAATACAAAGATGAAAAAAAATTCAACAACATATTTCATCTCCACACTTTTCCTTTTGTATACAAAAAGGCAAGAGAACTGAACATAATTAGCTGTTCTGCTCACTGAAGAGCTATAGAGTCAGGTTCAAGCTTGACATAATTTTTAAGGGTGGCTTGGTTGTGGGGGATTTTCTTTTTCAGCAATAAGGAATACAAGAACTGAAGTCTTGGCCACAGTGAAAGGGGAAAAAATAATTAAAAAAAAATATTTCTGCATGTTGTGAGGGTGTCAAGTGGAAGGAAACTTCAAGACAGGATGCCTGAATGACAGATGTTAAGGAGGCCATATCAGTGAATCTAAGATGGGGCACTACTTGGACAAAACCTGCATGAACCTGAGGAATCTCCTCCTAACTCTGAATCCAGCTCTGTATATATACACATCTGAATGCCCAACTGCCAAATATGACAAATGTGACAGAAATTTGAAGTTATTTGCCTCTTGAGTTTGATGGATAACATTATTTAGTGGATATATTTTTCACCTTATAAGTCACTAAGGTGAAGAAGTGGTTCTACTTTGGTCATGCTATTTCAGCTTCTTAGGACACCTTCATGCATAAAATACACACTGACTCTTCCCCTCCCCCAGAAGGGCCAGTGCATAGCAGTAAATTCCAAAATAAATGAACACATTATAACAAAGACAAGATTAACATGAAATTCTATATCTCTGGGCACGTGCACACATATACTTCATTGCTCCATGATCTCACGCCTCACAAAAAACAAACTGTTTAATTCTGATTTTTAAAGAGCAAAATCATTTGCTATATTGAAACAGCCCATTCATCACATAAAGCATTTGATTCTGTCACCTCAAGTACTTGTTAAATCACTTCCAGCTGCTACAATCAAGGGCTAGGTACTTCCAAGGTCTGACACTTTCTGAGCTCTATTACACCTCTAAGTATGATTCTTCAATCCAATTCTAGCCTTCATAATAATCAAGTGCCCACTCCACTTAACTTCAAGGCAACTAGGGTATCTGGAATTCTCCATATATGCCTGTGTCTGATTTTCAATCAGATCTCTTCAACCCAAGACTGAAAGCTCCTGAATACCAGCTAAATACTAAGATGGCATCATTTGCAACTTGCAGCAGTGTCATCAGTAGCACTTCCATTGTTAAGCTCCTGTTTTTCCCAGGTCCAAAGCAGTGTGTTTAGACTGAGGCTGAAATTAAATACACGAGGCAGAATGTAGCTGCAAGCATGCACAGAGTTTGCCAGATAAACAAACTCTGTCTACTCACACAATTTTGTTACGTGGGTCTTAACTAAGCTGCTGCAGGTGGCTAAATTATGCTTTGTGTGCTGCAAATGGGGTTGTCACACATGGTAAACACTGGAGTGCAGAGTGGGTAAGAAACTGGGACTCTGGCTGGTTGTAGGTTGTAATATCAACCTCAAAGATGAAACACAAATCTGAGTCATTCCAAAGGAAGCATCATTATCCTTAGGGATTTTTCCCACTTCTCTTTCCTTTTTTTAGGAAGATCATCTATTGTTTCTTTCCTTTTCTTTCTCTCAAGCCATCAGCTCCTGTCCACCTCATGGGAGAGGCACTCAGAAGCATTTTTACAGAGTGATTCCCAGGACCCTGAAACTGTTGTTGTGACAGGAGGTGAACACAGATTACCCAAATACCCCTGCACCCTGCATCCCCGATCAGCATCACCTGCATTTGCCTGCTTGTGCAAACCTGCAATTCAACAGCCCTCACTGTGCCCTCTTTTATTTTCCAAAGAGAAACAGGAGATTCCTGTTGCAGCATCTTGTAGGGAACAGCAAGAAAAGAGGGACAGCAACGTTTTTCCACAGACACAGACTAAGGAATCCCACTTTCCACAGAACTTCGGTTTTCTCTTCTTCTGAGAGAAAAGAGAAAAAACTCCACACTAGAGTACACATGACATTCTAGTGCCAGCTAACAAACTGATGGTATATTTATACCTTTCCTAACAAAAAAAAAAAAAACCAAGAAAAAAAAACACCCAAAAAACCCCCAAAAAACCCTTAAATCCTAAAATAACCCTCACAAAGGCAGCAGCACAAGGCAGACCTTGCATAGCTCCATTTTCTATGGTTTTGTGTGTTGTGTTTGGGTTCTCTCCTCCAGTAAGGCACAAAGGAAGTTTAGTATTTTCCTGTGGTTAATCCATTCCTCCAACACTTTCAGGTATTAATTCTTTAGGGACTTATAAACCTCAAGTCCCCACAGTGGTGTTTTCATAGGGGAGAATACCTGTGGGACTCTGTCTACTATCTTGAAACTGTAGGACAAAAAGTGCTCATGAAACTGTTCTTTTGCAACACGGTTAAAATTAGACAATGTATTCAATTGTTGTCAGCAGGGTCAGACAGACAAATAGGAATTCAAAAGCTCAGGTTTTTCAGGTCAGTTTAAACAGGGTCAAGATTTACCAACCTGCATATGCATTTGTATTTGGCAAAAAGGGATTTTTTGTTTAGGCTGCCTGTTATGCTGTTTAGAACACCTCAGAAAGTTTTCTGTGGTTTTCCCAGAAAGCATTTTTTTTAGACTCTGCTTTTCAAAATATATATGTACTTCCTTGTGGCAAAATCTTCCAATTTTTCCAATGCAATTATCTCAGGAATTTAGTGGCCTAAATACTCTTGGACAAACTTAATCAAACATCAGAACTGATTACGTGAAACATTCTTAAGAAAGAGAATCTTTTCCTTTATTTAAAACGAAGCATTCCTGTACTCTTAATGAGTGAATACATTCTACATGCAAAGCTGAATACACAAAGTAAGTGCACACCAGCTTAAATACAAGGTGTTGGAGAAACTACCAATTTTTTTTGAACTTAGAGCTTTCTGTGTTATGTGAGAAAAGCACTCAAAATACTCTTAAAAGGAAGGCACTTATAACGAGTTGGGTATTTTCTTCCAGACAGTTGTCACTTAGCACTCAGAGCAATCCTGCTGCTGCTGGAAGAGGCAGTGCTGCTGGCGTGGGGAGGGGCAGGAGTACCCTCGGTGTCGCTTTAATCTTTTCAGACTGGAGTCAGAAATTCCAGATGCGGCACTCCTCGCTGTTAATGGGCACTCAAAAGCTGCTCAGTGACAGCAAAGTGAAAGAGAAGCAGGGATATGGACACCATGAAACACAGATGAGAAGAGCTAAGGTTTGACACAGATGCATTGACTGCTGCCCTGAAAGAAAGGGGAAAAACAAAGCAATATAGCTTTTTCTAGTCTAGTGGATGAATAAATAGAAGATGACAGAAAGTCTTTTGGATGCTTATGAATGTCAAATACTTTTAAGTGGTTGCCTTTCCTTGTCACTTAACATTAAAGAGCCATCTAAAAATACACTTATGCTCAGTCATTTGGTTAGGGACATAAGGCGTCGCTGACTTATAACTTCAATAACGATTAGGTAAAAATGGTAAGGTTGGCCTTTCTTTTAAACCAGTCTTGATAGTTTAGGCATTATCTTCGTATAGTTTTCCCACTATCTGTGTGTATTACTTAAACAGATTGAGAAATAGAATTGTAAATTAGTCCCACAAGAAACTCTCTCAAAATCTTCTGTTTGCCTTTATTATAATTATTATTTTTCCTTCCTCAAAAGAAGTTCCTGTATTGTAACTATTCAAAAATACATTTCTCCACAAGGTTTTGCAAACCAAATATTACGAAAAAAATCCAACTTAACAAGGAAAGAACTAATCCTTCCTAACTAGAGAAGTGCATTTTGCTTCTAAGCACTAGTAGTAACAGATCAGAAAAAGAAAATCATTACTGTTACCCATTCTCCTATTAGAAATTTCCATCCTTTCTTTTCTGCTAAAATGTAAATTAACTCTTTGATGGCTATTAACAGAGTGAGTGAGCAGGAGTAGGTGTTCCCAATGAAAACAGGAGCGAACAAAGGCCAGAAAGTCTGTAATTGTACCAAACAGCTGGACCAGATGTCTGAGAGTTGGTTGGGTGGTTCAAATTCTAGCCTAGTGGGTGGGTGTCGTGTGTTGATGCTGAAGTGCATCCCCATTCGTCTGTTTAGCTCAGAAATAAGTTTTGCGCCTTTAAAACTGGATCTGAGAGCGAAGGGGGGAGCAGGAGAAGCGGTGGGATGTCTGAGGTGGTTGTTTTCAGAGCATAAAGATGAGAGTTTTCAGCTTTCCTTCACACGGCCTGTGCTGTCTGCAGTGTGGATGGGCAGGAGAGAGCTCGCCTTTGCTTTTGGTTAGTTCTTGGCCGGCTGAAGCAGAGAAGTTCTCCGGACTGTGGTTATTTTCCTTTTCCTTGGAACTGTCTGAAGCTGCTCTGGACTAAACCCAGAGCAGCACCAGGAGCTCACTCCCGTGCCCTGGGCCCGGCCTGGCCCCGGCATTTCCCAGCGCCGCAGGGACTGACCCAGCCTGAGCGAGCCGAGCTGCGACCACGGGAGAGAATTCCCGAATCTGGCATCTCTTCGGAGCAGCGAGAGTTTTGTTGTTTAGTATTGGTTATTTCTTGTGCTTTGCCTGTTAATTAAACTATTTTTCCCACTTTTCTCCAAGGAAATTTTTTTTTTTCCTGAACCAGCTGGCAGAAGGGCTGTTTGAATTTGCTTTCTAGAGGGACCCCATTTGGAGGTTTCTTCCCAAATTTGCCCTAAACCAGGATAGTGGAAAAACTCAGAGGGAAACCAAACAGCACCGTTTGTACCTCTAAGGAGTTAAAGTTTTCCTCCTTGTAAGAGTGAACTGTGCTATTGCTAATCAGGGAAAGGAATTATTTTCAACTCCTTTCTGTGTGCCAAGAAGGCATAATTCAGGTGCACCAGTCAAATCTTTCTGTCACTGATTTTTTTATTTATTTTTCCCCTTACAAATTGCTCATCTGCATGACCAGATTATTTTCCTTTTCCCACTCAGGCTCATCTCTGCACTGTATATAGCTTTATACTAAATAAATAATAGCTTTATACTAAAATCAGATCCCAATGAAGAGTTAGGTTTTCAGGCAGCTGAAGTCATTTTGAAGTCACTTCAAAAAAAAACCAAACACCAAACAGAAAACAACCAATGAACCAACCAACAACAAAAATAACCATACACCCCAAAACACCATCACTCCTGGAAAACTCATATTAGTGAAAGTTTCAGACTAAGGATAGATGTTCAGAAGGTCTTTAAGGGAACAGAGAAAAAGCACAAGTCCTGCTGTGGTCCTGCACAGATGTATTGTTTCAGAACACTCTAGTATTACAAGAGTTTAATGCATAGCATGATAGTGGGATGAACTCCTCACAACCACGTTAATCTTTTCCCTTTTCAATCAGTTCCACGAAAACATAGTAGCATAAAATAATTTGTCTCAGGTTTCTGTGATTCAGAGTTCAACTGAATTGTATTTTTAAGATTTTTAACCCTGTGCCACAGTTTCAGTTCAGTTACAAACAGAGAGGATGAGTAAGGAGCTCACCACAGACATGGCAGGTCTGGCTGTTTGCCATGTGAATCAGAGAATTGAGTGTAGAGGTAAATAGGGATGGCAAAGAGTGCTCAGAACTGCCAGCAAGTCATGTTTTTTGATGAATAGTGAGATAGAAAAACCAAAATTATTTGTAAAGATTTGTGGAAAAAGTTCATAAGAGTAACATATAAATAAAAGAAATTAAATTCAGTGCACATGGTGAAAGTAAGCCCTCCCCTCAGCTTACAGTATGATTATATACTAATTATTATCATTAAGGAATGGGATCTTGGAGCTATTTTAGCTAGTTCTGTAAATATGCCACATCTGAGATTACTAGTGATCAAACAAGCAGACAATGTTAAGAATGAGTAGGAAAGGAACAGCAAGCAAACAGTAAGAAAATATTGTCATGATAATTGACAACTTAAATATTTAATGATTTAATATTGAGATCAGAAATACTAATAAAAGGCTATAAAGATGCTATGAAGAGTGACCCTTCCTGAAGGAGGAATAATCCAATATTAAGCAAATAAAAACATGGGTTTGATTTTTTGATGACTAGGCAAGGAATGACATCGTGCATTCATTACAATAATTCTTTGCTGTGCTCAATATATACTTTTGGCTCTTTAAGATCAATCCTATGAACTGTATAAGCTGTTGAAGAGAACTAACCCCACTAAGAGACAATGGCTTCAGCAATACCCTGGGTAAAACAGGAGGGATGCAGACCTACCTGTGCCACTACAGAGATGCAGGACCATGCACAAGCAACCCCCTGGGACATTGCTTCCTGCCTTGGATCCTGTTCCATAAAATCCAATTAATTATACAGTTCTCTCCTCTGTTTTCACACAGCCCTTTGAACTGTACTGCTGAAAAGCCACTGATGAGCAAGGTATTAGAGATCAAAACCAGACTAGAACTGCAAGCACAGATCCATCATCCATGAAAGTTTTGATTGGGACCTCAACATCAACTCTTGCTCCTTGTCTATTTGTTGTGCTGGCTGAGGGCAGAAATATCCCCACAACAATGTTCAGATACAAACCTGAAGGTGAACTTTCTGAGTTCTGTCCTTATTTTGACTTTAAAGTTCATCTCAGTGGCAGCCTCTTGCATATGGTACATTCTCCTTGAAGTGCTCATTTTTCGTGCAATGCCAAGCACTTCAAAGCACACTCCTCTGCTTCTCTACTGCTCATTGGCTTCAGCAGTGAACAGCAACTAGGTTGGGAGCATTATATCTGACTTCTAATTCCATACAACATCAAAGGGACATATGTATATTTTAAAGAATTACAGCGAGAGCTGTGCAAAACTTGCCTTACAAGCCTCAAACCTTAGTAGTGTGTTTGTATCTTCACCTTCCTTTATATTATCCTTTTCATGCTCGGTGTTAGGATCACAGAAAATCTGTTGATAGAACAACTCCAATTATGCCAAATAAAACCAAGATACTTTAAAGGTTCAGATAATAAATGATGTCCTTGGTGTTCACAGGCACAGGGGAGACTAACTTCTTTCAGCTAAGAAGGAATGCCAAATAATTGCACAAATAATACATGCTTGAAGTTTGTCATATGCTTGGTCTCCTTCCTTTTTACTCTGTCTGATCTGTATTCCCCCAAGTCCTCCTATTCTCTCCAAATCATTTGCGTGACTACTCTGCCTCCCTGAAATAATGACACAAAAGGACTCCCCATCCTGAAAAAAACCATCATGCAAACCACTTGTGAAGTTTTTAAACGTGCACTTGACATTTTTGCGTTTAGGGCTGCAAGTGGATGTTTGTGCTGAAGTTGTTTACCCAAAGGCACTTTAGGTGCCCCCATTAGTGGGTCACCATGTAGCAGCTACACCTCTCTCAATCTTTCACGTCCTCATGTTCCTAATACCTCAGGGGAAGACAAGAAGTGCTATTATCTCTGGTTTGCAATTAGGACAATGAAGACAAGAGAAGCTGAAAGCGTGGTTTCCAGAAGTGCTTCAGCTCCTGAGCCACTCAACCCTTGTTACGAGTCTGCTGTGCTCCAGGTGGGGCGTGGCTCAGCCAGCAGCCTCCTCTGTGCTGCTCCCCGGAACACGGCACAGGGCTCCTCTGGGAGCAGCCCACATGCTGCTGTTGGAGAGGGAATCATTTGTTTCATCTGAGACTTGTCACTACACCTAAAGCAGAGAGACCTTTCTGAGAGCAGCAGGCTGTTTTCAGGCCTCGGCTGGGGATGTTTGCACAGTGTCACAGCTTTCCTGGTAGCTCACGATCCTTGCACCTCTCCTTCTGCTTCAGATAAGCCAGCTAAGTGATGCTCTTAGTTTGCAAATGTGATTTAGGTTCCTGCAGCAGGAGTGTTCCTGAAAGTTTTACCTTTGCACAAGTTTATTTGCAATGAAGGGTACCTGAATCTCCAGTAACCCAAAACCCTGTCCTAACTGAAGGACCATCCTCAGACTGTATTCATGCCTAGGTGTGCACATGTGTAGCTTTGCACAGGCATTTAATGCCATTGGGTACTTCTGTCCCTGCTTACAGCTCAGGAATTCAGAGGGAAGATAGAGACAATCAGGAATAAATGGCTTTTTTGGTGAATTTTAAAGTACTGACCATAATTAAATACTAAAATTACAATGATAAGCTTGCAGTGAGGTTTAGAATCATAGGATGGTTTGGGTTGGAAGGGACCTTAAAGATCATCTCACTCCAATCCCCTGCCATGGGCAGGGACAACTTTCACTACACCAGGTTGCTCAGAGCCCCATCCAACCTGGCCTTGAGCCACTGCCAGGGAAGCAACCACAGCTGCTCTGGGCATCCTGTACCTCACCAGCCTCTCTCCATCTACTTATTTACACCCATGAAATCCATGAAGTTGATTAAACCAGTGAGACTTGAAGCATTTTTTTTTCTCCTTCTTCACAATAAACAGGAAGACACCATGATTAAAAAAAAAAAAAACAACAAAAAAACCAAAACACCAAAAAAAACCCCAAACCAACTCAAGACAAGCAATATAACATAAAACATTTCCCTCCTGCTGGTATTTTATAGATGACAAGGCATGAAATGATTGATCATACACTGTAATGACGGATAAGGACAATTGGCTGAAAGGTCAAAACTATTAAGTAAATAGTAAAAAAAATAAAAAAGAAAGATAGGACAGTATATTTCTCTCTGAGGCATAGTAAGCTTAAATGGCAGGAAACATTCCTGTCATAGCCACACTGCTTCCATTTAAGCTTAAAGAGTATTGAACTGAAATATCAGCAATTAGTTAAGCATTTTTTCATGTTCTTTGACAAGGAAAATTTGAGCAAGGTTAAGATTGTTTGGATTACCTCAAATGCATATTTACACGGACAAATAGTGACAAGACAAGGAGAAACATTGTTAAGCTAAAAGAGGAGAGATTTAGATTGGATGTTCCAATTAAATTCTTTACTGAGGGTGATGAGGCACTGGGACAGGCTGGCCAGGGAAGCTGTGGCTGCCCCATCTCTGAAAGTGTTCACAGTCAGGTTGGATGGGGCTCTGAGCAACCTGGTCTAGTGCAAGGTGTCCCTGCTCATGGCAGGGGGCTGGAGTGGGATGACCTTTAAGGTCTCTCTCAACCCAAGCCTCTCCATGCTAACATTCATGATCGTAGTACGATAGCCGTATGAATTTCTTTCCCTTAATTTACGTGTGCATGCACATAGACAAGAACAAATCTTAAAAAATTAAAAATCCATGAGTACAAACTGAATGTATTCATATTTCAGGGCTTGTGGACCTCCCTGGATTTTAATATAGTTTTTCCATGTCTGGATTTAATTTGACTAGGAGGAGAGTCCTGAGGAGGTACTGGATACCCTCAGAGACTGTGACCCAATTCTCCTGGGTGTGATGCTAGAGGTGAAGAGGCTCTGTAGGAATTCCCAGTACCTCCCAACACAGCAAGACTGTGAAAGCCGTTTCTCACCCTATCAACTATCAAATTGATTTATTTCAATTTTCTAAAAACAAAAGCATTTTCAATTTTTTTTAAACGTAATATATTTTGTCATTTTTTTCTTTTCTTTCCTCTCTTTCTAAAAAAACCTCTGCAAACATCTCTCTCTTACACCCACAGATCACTGAATCTACTTAGCATTTCCTGAAGAGGAGCAATTTTTAATTTTTTTCATATGTGACTTTTTTTGTGCTAGTGCATTTGTCAACATTAGAGTAATTAGCTCAAGTTTCATCAACTAGCTGGTGCAATCTGTTCAGAAAGCAACTTGGAATGTTAAAAATCCTAATAAGCTTCTTCAGCTTCACAGTTAAAGCCTGAGGGATTTGATTTCAGTTGTGTCTAAAATCAGAGGAAGTCTTTTACTAGATAAATCAATAGCATGAAAAAACACAAACAAAAAAAGATAAACTAATTAAGAATGATGTTATTAGGCAGAATTATTTTTTATGATATGTCAGTTTGCAGCATACTTAAAAAAATTATGTAGCATTCTACACAGGAAAAACTGAATTAAAGCACATCTAGAGGTACAAACCCACAAAAGCTTCCATCCCTCAATAACCTCACATTTTTGATTAACCCAACTGAAATAAAAAAATATTTGAACCACAAATAAGAGGTCATCCAATATCTACTCCTAGTGAAATAGATATGCAATAATAAATAGTTCCTGTACTGCTCTTGGTTCTTGCTTTTCTTGTGGCTGTCTGTGTCCCAACTTGCTTGCATTTGTATTTTTTAAGTGCAGATAAAAACAGTCAAGGCAAAAACAAAAAACATGTTTTTCGAGGCATAAAAAGCATTTATTGATAGGGGTTTGTCTCCACCAAAAGGCAGCACAAAAAACGGAGCCTCTGGAAAAGATCTTTAACAGCTGCCTGATCAAAACCATTATTTTTTAAAACACCAAAGCAATCTCTCTCCCTTGGAAGCCTTTTACTCACACAATTCAGGAGAAAAGAAGCTTGAGAAACTTTCAAGTAGAGAAGTCACTCAGTGAAAGCACGTTAACAGCACTGGATTATACAGCACGAATGATGTGGGGATATAAATGATAGAAATGAAGATACACAAACACATGACTTGTGTGGAGGCTGGCTTCCCTGAGGCAGCTGCAGGGAAAAAACTAATATGGGAAGAAGACAAGTACAAACACCAACTTGGTAACCTTCATTCAGGAAAGCCCTACAAATCACGTGGGAAAATTCATGACTGGGACTATGTAACAGAACTGGGAATATGCACTTCCAAAGTGGCTCAAATTTCTTCTTCTCCCTGATGTACTGTCCACTGCACTCTCTGATAGATAACCTGTGCTATTTCCACAGTGATAGGACCAGCAGATGAAGACCAGAGAACTTTTCCTGAAAGACTGAAAAAATTGGAAAGGTCTAAGGAATAGGGAAGCAACAGATGCCATGGATATAAAATACGAGTATTGTTCTTCAGCATCAAAGAGAAGAAAAAAAACCCAACCTGATAATGACATCCTCCTTTTTTGATCACTCCATAGAAATATCTTCTTCCTAAAAAGTGCCTTCTCTGAGAGATCAAATTAGGCCATAATACATTTACTAATTAGCAGTAATGTACTAGAAATTATAACTCACAGGGTTTTAGCTAGTACCGATTATTTCTCTAGCAAACAAAATTAAACATGCTTTTACAATCTGCTCCCCAACGATTTTCCTGGCTTCTCTTCTGTTTTGCCTCGCACCACCAAAAATATAGGCCATGTTTTGATCTTTAGGCAATACACCTGTGCACCCACCTTATGAGCTCCGCTGGGCTCCAGAGCTGGCAAAGCAAGGAGAAGATGCCTCACTGCTTAAAGCTGGGTGAGTTCAGGCATAAATTCTGCTGCACATTTTGGTCCGTGCCATGTTTGTGCGGAGCACGGATCCCATAAATCCAGCCCTCGGCGGCTGCCCCATAACGCCGAAGCCGCGGCAGCCGCTTCCCAGCCTGGGGCCGGGATGCCAGGACCATGCTGTGCTGCAGGCTGCACGGTGGGAGCACCTCACAGGCAGCCAAACTACTCTGGAGCAGCTCTAAGGTTGCTCTGGGTTAAGCTGGGAACTTGGGGAACTGCCAGGGGCTCTCAAACTCAGAGACCAGGAGAAACAAAACCTCTGTGCCCCCCTGTGCTGCAGGTAAGGAGCTGATCCAGTGTTCCCAACATCGTTCCCTTAAAGGCGTGCACAAATGATGGTTTCATCACTCCTTTGGCTGCTGTCACACCGAGCAGCAGGCCCCACAAAGGGATGGGGACACGGCTGAAGTCCTGTTGCTGAAGCAGCAGGAGAGATTACAGGGGACATTGGGGTCCCTCGAGGGAGCTCTCAGGTGCCTGGCTCCTAAGTACCATTCCTATTTCACATTACACTAATTGAAGATTGGGGAGGGAATTTTGCTTCTCAGCTCATAATAGTAGGTGCTGTAGAAAGGTTGTTCTGATGGTTTTCACAGTTTTGTTATTATCAGGCTTTGCATTTTTTAACATGACACAGAACCTGCAGTTGTCCATTGAAATATTGATAATGACCTTGGTCTTTCCTGCTTCAGTAACAAAGTGGTGGCCTTTACCACAATTTTGAGGGTTTTTAGCTGTTTTTCTGGCTAGTGCCCACTTCTTGCTCATTCCTTTGGAAAGCATAAGCCATCATCTGTGAGTCTCTCTGCTCTCTCTCCTTTCCATGTAATTTATGGTGAGTTCAACAGTGTCTTCCCCCTTTTGTAGAAATTGAGTGAGCTTTGACCACCAGTCCCAGGACTGACACTTGTTATCTAGTCTGCTGTGACACCAAGAAAAACAACGGGAGCAAGCAAGTTGAGAAGAAGCAACTCTTGTTAAGGTCTGTTTTGGTTTTGATGTTCTTTGTTTAGGCAGATCTACCTGAATAAGTGTCTATAACTTGTGAAACATACATTCCTTATTACAAAGAGAGTATCAATAAATAAATTTCGATTTTCTAAACTATATTTGTTGCCTGAGCTTGTTTAACATGATTTTTCAATCCATTGCTGTGTTTCAATAAAAGTTGCTGTTTCTATATTACTGCTTGTGCTGCTCTGGCTATCTGGGTTTCCTTGCATATGTGGCAGTCACACAAAAAGCCTTTTTTACCTCCTAGCTGGTAAACACAAATACTATTACAACCACTTCAGTGCAGAGCTCTGCAAGGCTGAATACATTGGATACTCTCAAAGCTCAATTTGAAATTTCCTTTTTTTTTTTTTTTCTCCCCAGCCCTTCATTGTTGAATCCTGCCTATTACGGAGTACCTTGACAAAAGTTTTACAGGATCCATAGTAATCAGCAATTTAAAGATGGCCACAATAATCTGAGAAAAGAGCAATATCTAATAAAGAAAAGAAACTGAATATTAGGGTTGGTGTTCAGCAGGGTGATCCAGTCTCAGGATGTGGCAAGCAGGCAATACTCAGTTGGTGCCATCAGGTCAGGGTGTTGATAAGACTTCAAGATTGCTTCCAGGCCTGTTTTCTCTGGTAGCAAAAGGCTGCCTTGGATGGACATTTCGAGAGTCCCCTCATGCAGTGAAAGCCTAATGTGATACAAGGACACCCCGATACATCATCTTGGTGGTGCTACAGGACGAGCTGAAGTGCCAAATGGGGCAGGGAAGGAAGGCCTGCATGGCCAGCAGCCCCTGATTACAGGGACAGTGTGCAGACAGCAGCACTCATAAGAGAAATTGCTCTGATTTTTGCTTTTTCCAACAGCCAAACCAACTGCCTTGCAAAGAGGGCAGAGACTGAGGGGGTTTCAAATCGTTCAGTTTAGCAGGTCTGAGGATCTTAGGAACAGAGCTGCAGATACACATACTCTACAGCAAAAAAAAGAAAGTTGAATGACAGTCTTAACATTCTTTTCTAATATGATGTATTGTGACAATAAAAATCCATTTGCAGTCTTTTAAAGTGATACAGCATGCTAGATTTCAAACAAGATTAAGTTGTTGACAAAACAAATCTTCCAACAGTTAAAGTGCTACAGCTTTTAAGATACTTAAATGCTAGAGAGTTTTTCCGTGTAAGCAAAAGATTTTTGCTTTTTGAATACCTCATCATCTATCAGAAGATAGCCAAAAAGATTGGATATCCATCTGCTGTTTATTTTAATTTCCACCGTAATAAGCTCATTTTTCTGATAATAAAACTACTATGCAATAATTTAGCAGCAATCACAAAGACCAATGGATTTTCAGCTGTTAGTGTAGGCAGAGGTTAAATGTGATGTGAAAGTAGGCAGCACAACCAGATAAACAGCACACACATTTCTGAGATGCTCTTTGATTAAAACAAAACAAAACAAAACAAAAAAAATCAGAAACCGTTAATAGACTTCTTCAAATTTGATTTTGCTAGCTGAGGCTACTCTTGATATACAAACGGACCTCACTGGGGTGAAAAGAACTAATTCAACAAAGAAGAATGTGGTGTGTTATCACACATATCTAGTAATTTTCTAGTTGTAGTGACTTGTAAAACAGAGAACAGCTGGCTTCTGCATGCTTTTGTTCTGTTTTTATTTGCTTGCCTGCCTGGAAACAATAACAAACAGAATATTTTACTTGAAGTATTGTTGGCATCCTCACTCCAAGAGCAGGGGTCTCCAAATTCCCAGAATGTTACCCTTTATTTACGTTACTGACCTGCATGCTAACTGTGCTATCTCAGATTCAATGTGCTTCCAGGGTCTACCTTGCTCCCAGTATAAATCAGAGCAGTCTCAGAGAGCAGTTGCTTTCCAGGCTGCTGTAAGAAGGGGAAGAAATCAATTCTCAGCTGTGCCATTGGCTCTGTGCCAGTGGAGGATACCCCATAGATATTTTCAATCAAAAACTTGCATCCTCGTGGCAGCCCAAAATGTCTAGGGTGAAAAAACAAATTGGCCCCTCTGGTTCCTCCCCTTTAGAGATACAGATATGAATCCAAGCCTGTTTATCAGCACCAAATATACAGAAACTTTCCAGAAAGTTTGGATCTATAGCTGTATTTTATAACATGAGCCCATTCCTACTCCTGACATATCTCGCTGTGCCTGTGATTAGGAAAGGTTATGACTGTGAATCATGGCTTGAGGAAATGTGTAGTACACCTGTGTACAAGAGTAAACTGAATTCAGTTTGCTATTTATCTACTGTATTTATCTCAGTTAAGTAAACTTCGAGTTTGTCAAGATTTCCTGCTGGAAATTCTCATGATAATACGAGTATAATTGCCTTTTTATTGCCACAGACATCTGCTACAGTTTTCAAACAAAGAAAATACTGTGGGATTTTTTTTTCTTCCCCTCCCCAGGCTTTCTCTATAATAAGATCCTCTTATTTTGTGTGTGATAGATTACAAAGCCATCTGAGGGGCAGTAGAAACCAACCAGCCAGCCCTTTCTCCTCCAGACCCTCTTGCCCTCCACCATGAGGACAAGAAATAAAAAGTTGTACAATAAAGACTGTAGTCCACAAAATGACAAGACTGCACACTGGGATGCATAAGAGGTCAAACAGTTCCCTCCCATTCTCCTAATTTTCCTTCTAAGGATCTTAAATATTTTCAAAATGCCTGTGTCAAAGGCAGTGTGGCCAAAAAGCATTTATGTTAAACCCCTGGCTCTTCTTTATTCTGCAAAGGAGTCCCTAAGGTGTCCTCCTGCCATTTGAGCAGCTCAATGGGAAAGCACATGGACACTTCAGGCAAGGCTGAGGGGGTCATTTCCCCCTGTCACCTCCTCCCACAAGAGAACTTATGCTCTCCTCTGCACTGAGGGAGAAAAGGGGGATCACAGCTTTGCAGTTCTTGGTTTTGATACATTTTGGCATGAGAACTAAAGAAATTGAAATAAATAAAGCAATTGAAATAAAGCTGGTGCAGTACCAAGGAAGGCAACTACTGTCCTTCAGCTAAAAGACACTCCAGAAATATTTTGGGAAAATGTGCATGATGCCCATTAGAATCTGTCCTTGATAGATTTCAGTACCCTGAGAGATGAGAAGGAAAGAGGTTCCCCAGCTTTCATTCAGAGATATTTCTAGGGAGACCTGCAGTGAAGATAGTCAGAAAAACCTGTCTCTTGCTGCCAGCCACCCTCTGCCTTACCTCATCATCCCAAGACCATAAGTTAACTTGTCAAAACACCTGCCCCTGAACCAACTGAGAAATATCAGAGCACTCACCTACCACATGGGGATAGGCAGGAGCTGGGTGCTGCTGAAAGATACAGCTTGGGAAGAGAAAGTTGGATGAGCAGGGAGAAAAGCTATGGAGGAGGCCACGGCACAGAAACTAGACCAGAGACCGAAGAGATGCATCATTTAATCAGCTTTTGGTCCCAGGCTTACACGATCACCTGGACCTCTGAAGAAGGGCTGCCACAGGTGATTGGCTCCCACACGCCAGTTCACACAGAAAGCTGTATGCACCCTGAAGCCAGCTGTGTGTTGATGGGAGCAGCCTCACCCATGTGAGTTTGTTCAGTCACTGCAGACACAGTAATAGCAAGGTACTGCTGCAGTTTGGCAGGAGTGCTAGCCCCCCTGTTTCAACAGGATAGGCTACAAAGTGCTAATTCAGAAATTATTAAATCCTCCAGCTGTGGTGGAGGGTTTCCAACCAGGCCCAGAGGGAGGAGGAACACACAGCAGCAGTTCCACACTGGGTGTAAT
>WAAG01004369.1:27304-37450 GCA_013390105.1 Tichodroma muraria
ATAATAGTAATAAAATCACACAGTATGGCAATTAATAATCACAGATTTGAACCCACATCTGGCAGCTTAGCTATCCCTTTTGACAGTAATCTTCTTAATAAATTGTCTATAAACAACTTTAACAATCATTTTTCCCCTCTGCTGTCCCCCTACTCCCCCAGTAGCAAAATTCAACATAATTTTCTTTATATGAACTCAAGTTCTTTTTAGTAACATTAATATTAGAGGACTGCATTGAGGGTGGTTGCATAATTTCTAGCACAGTGAAGTCCCGAACTAGGACTGGAATTACTAATATCACTGAAATTCTCCTATTCCTAATAATAATAAATTGGAAATGACTGCTTGGCTTATCTCTGTAAGTAATGGGATCACATTAAGACAAGTGCACCGAAGATAAATATTGGATATAAACTCCTGACAGGAAGACATCCTAGAATGAGAGATGGGAAGAAGTTCTTTCCCTTGAGTTATATTGATTTAGAACAAGGGAAAAAAGAGCAGAAGTCGTAGCACTAGAGAAAGCACTGGACTGGCCAAAAGCACAAGGGGAATGGTGGAGAGGGAAAGAACACCATAACCTGGATAACTTACACTATAAGCCTGCAGCAACTGAAAGTAAGTATTGGCCTAAAATCTTGTGTGATCCTAACTAGAACAGTGTTACTGAGATTTACAACTGAGAAAAACCCCAAAACATTAGGGCAAGTAGTTGTTTACAATTGATCCAGACTGCCTTAGTGGTTGAATTTTGACCATCAAAAACAGGAGCTGCTTCTGACAGAAACTGTAAATATTCTCGTAGGGTGCATCTGTAGTGCCTGGTACAGGAGTTCTCTGGATTGAAGGAAAAAGGCCGTAGATTGGTTTATTTGTTTCTACACAGAGCCCAACAGCTGCCAGAGAAACCCCCTTGACTGCATGAAGATGAAGGTTTAATTTTTTTGCCTTCCAACTTAGAGGTGGAGGATGGAGCACCCAGCACTGTGATGAGCAGGTCAGGACTCCTCAGCATGCTGGCATCACCCCACGAAGTAAGGAAAGCTGAAAATGACATTGTTTACTGATCAGCTGGCAACTGCCAGCCCCTCTGTAGTAAGCAAAGGGACAAAAAAAAGGGGAGAAGTCTTGTAGCAGGAGCTTAACTGCATGCTCCAAATTACCTGAGAAATCCCCTCCATCTTTTGTGGTGGTGACCTTGATCAGGACCTGCTTCTAGAAACAAGCAAGCAAACCAAAAAGAATTTTTCCAATCCAAAGAAACACAGCAAAACTCTGCACTCAATTAGAGGCAACGTAGCAAAGCCAATGTGGGTACCTAGGAATTAATATGTGGGTATCTCCTTACCACTAACAGGGCTGTGCTGGATGGGTATGGCTTCCTGAACCAGGAGAGCACCAAGACAAATCTGTTGAAGCTGCATGGCCGCAGCAGGCTGAGGGAATCTCACTGCTGGGCTGCATTTCTCTGTTAATGGCTAATGTCAGCTCCCAGCGACCACAGCCAGCCTCTCTTCTCCATCTTTTTAAAAAAGCAATTGATTGTCTTAATATCTCACTGTGTTTTTGCACAGCTACCTGCTCTCAATAAATAAAACTCTACGGGGACTTTGTGTTTTTCTAGTGCTTGAGCAGTCATCTGACACCTGGGGAAGTGGGAGCTGGCTTCTGCCGAGGCTGGATTCTCATAGCAGCACTGGGGGGGATCAGAACATTCAGAAGCAAGGTTCCAGCTCTCCCAGGCTGAGCAAAGCTAAGCCTAGCTTTCCAAGTCTATTTACATTGCATATAGGCACTCACTGTGCTGACCCTGCCGGGCACAGCATTTTTCAGAACATCTCAGAGCAGAGGAACTCTCAAATCTGGTTTTAACAAAGTCAACAGTCAAACAAGTTCAGGCCTCAAACCCAGCAATGTCTGGGCTTCACCTTCAATGCAAACATGCCAGAGAGAAGTCTGGAGAACCCAGCTGCCTAACCTCTGGGTGGGTGAGGCAAGCAATCTTTAAACCATCCTTGAACTTTTACCCTTTTTATCCTTGAACTTCTGAAGTGCCGAGCTCCTTTTGGCTTCCCCTCGAGCCAGCAAAGCCCCCCGAGGATGCTGTGCCTGCCTGCAGGGCTCAGTGGCTGTCCAGGTGTGAAAGTAAAGATACTGGGGGATGTTTGTAGCTACCCACATTTCATACCCTTTAAATCATCTGGTCCCACACCCCAAGGGCCTGTCCTGCTGTTGCTGTGCATGCGATGACTTTCAGTGCTTGATACCTTTAATCAGAGATTATCAGCAGAACAATTGATAACAAGCTGTTGTAATGATCTTTTTGTTCTTTTTCCCTAGGAAAAAATTCAAGATCACTGAATATTAGTTTATTCCAGACTCACAAATCCATGCCTGCCACTCTTTAGCTACCACAGTGTTGCTCTCACCAACCAGCTGGGCCACAGATAAATAGAGAGAATAAATGTGTGTATATATTCCATTTCTGTCTTCCTGCATCACAAAATAAAATCATTGCCAATATTACCTGTGAGAGCAAGCCTGCATCAAGGGTTATTCACACAGTAATCACTGTAAAACAATGCAACAAATCTAGATTTCTAACTTGAGCCTGGTCAGAACAAAATAATGCTGCTGAAAGGACATCCAGACAATAAGGCTCAGCCCATTACCTATAGATAAAAAAACCTCTTTGGCAGGGGAGATGTTTACAACTGCCCTAGTCAGAAGCTTCTCACAGATTTTTATTCCACCTGCACCTTCTGTCGTAAATCAGGTTTTAAAAAGCAGAGAGCAGCACTCTGATCTTGTGTCAAGAATGAGACTTGTTGGTTTAATGGGCTTTTAAATTGTTTGGATTTTTTTAAAAAAAATACACATATCACTGCCAACACAATAACTTCCCACCATATTTTTTTAACTTGTTTTGTCTTTATGCAATAAAAAAAAAAATTAAAAAAATCTGTATAAGTAACAATAACTTTTGCTTGTTTGCATTTTTCCAAACCACTTTTTTCTGGTTTCTTTGTAGACAGCTGTGTGTCTGAAATCAGGTTTTGAAATACACCCTCTTCAACAATTCAAGAAAAATAAAAAAAAAAAAAATGCTGATTGTATGAATCTGAGCTGAATGGTCACCCTCACAGAGCAGTGTTAGTGCATCTTTGAGATGCAAATGAAAACCAGAGGCCATGGAGCACAAAAATCTGTTAAAGCTCTGATTCTAGAACACAGCTAGAAGGCTCAGGCACCTGGGGTTTGCATTTCACTTCTTTCTCTGCTTCTTTGAGAAACTCAGCTGTTTTGTTTTTAATAATTACTTGGCATGGGTTGTTTAAAGCACAACAAATTATCTTGCTCAACAAGTGTATGTCTTGAACCTTTTATAGATCTGACAAAATATAGTTTATTTTTTACATGTATAATTTTCAGAAGTCTTTTTTTCTATCTTATTGTGTAGACTGCTGCAAATATCAGAATCCAATTAGCTTTAGTTTTCCTTATCAGGTGACAATGAAATGAAAATAGGTTTTCAGCTTTTCAACAAGTTTGCATATTTTTCCCCTGTTAGGTCCACTTTGCAGGTCTCAAACATATGAAAGCTTTAAATATAATTTGTTCCTAATGGCAGAACAACTTGTTTACTATTTTTATTTCCTGTGGATACATCTATGCAAATTTGCTCCAGTAACAACAAATTATTTCAGGTCATAAAAACACTGAGCAGGGGGATAGAAAAAACAGTTGGTTCTGAGGGTCTGCTGCATCTCCTAGTTTTCCTTAAAAGATGCAAAATTATAATGATGATTAACTTAATAGGCTGGGCTAATTACAGAAAGTTCCAGAAGACATTGGAGAGCCAGAAATTCCCTAAAACTAACAGCAGGTGATGCTATTTATACTTTGTTTTTATAAATTACAAAATAATTTAGAAAATAAGTGTGTCTTGAGTGTTAATAAACTGATTAAACATAAATTGAATGGGAGAAGCAAACACCCCTCCCTCCCTGGTCCATAATTAAGGTTTCTGGTTTCAAAAGGTTGAGAAGGTTGAACTAACAAACAAAATTTGGACTGAAAAGGTAAGAAATTACAGAGTGCATAAGCTTTCTCTACTTGTAGCCCCAAAAGCACACAAATTGGATCAAATTTGTATTTTGCACAAGGGAAGAATTATAGAGAAAGGCTCTGAGCACAACAGGATTAGTAGCAGTGTTTTTAAGGGTACCAGAAGGGAACAGAAAGCTTTCAAGGAGAGAAAGAAGGTATTTATTGGAAAGAAGGTTATGTTCATAGCTGACAATAAGGATTAAGTGAGAACAACCAGAGTCCAACTGACTGCAAAGTAATGAAAATAAATCGTAAATGATTCTTCACTCATATGAAGCCACAAGGAAAAGATCCTGCTCTGTAAAGAAGGAGGAGCAGAAACTGAAAAAAACCCAACAAACTGTAGGGACATTTCATAAACTAAACTTTGTTTTGTGATAAGATTCATGTTGACAAACCTGCTGTCAAAGCTGAGATATCTAAAAAAGAAAAAAATGGTAAACTTACATAGGGCTGAAGCAGGAGAAAAACAAAGGACCTAGATGCACTCATGATAAAACACCAACTAATGTCTGCACAAGTGTTATATTTAAAATAAAAAGAAAAAGGACAGGAAGTCACAAATTATTTCTTGATGCTTCAAAGAAATATCTATGTTCAGGCAGCATGATACACCATCAGCAAATCTGGCATCATACCTGCATTTAAAGACTGGGGAAGAAGTGAGCAGCTCTTTTCCCTCAGTGCATCACCTGACCTGACTAGTACAGAAAGCTTCAGGAAAGAAATCTGCAGTGGAAAACGTTGACAAGAGAATTGCAAAATAAGGAAATAGTGACATAAGTAGAGATAAGATAAAATGCAACACAGATTTGCTAAAGGTAGGAGTTGACAAACTTGACATCCTCCTTTGATACAATTTTCTAGACAAGGGCAAGACAGCAGATCTAATCTATTTGGTATTGAGAAAAGCACTGGATTTTGTGTTACATATGGCATTCCTAGTTAAAAGAGAGGGGGTGAGGATTAGAACTGCGTAGTTAGTAGCTATACAGCTTGTCCTAAACAGATACAAGAGTTGGCTGGGCTGGCAGGTCTAAGTGCCAAGACAGAGGGATGTCTGAAAACACTTTTTCCATGGCCGACCCTGCAACAACCTTTATTTTTGTTCAATACCCTGACACACAGTAAAGAGGCCTGCTGAAGTTTCCCAAGAACCACATGTTTCAGAAAATATTGTCAATATACGGGAGGACCAAACACTGCAGGGCTGCATCTGCATTAGTGTTTTCAATTGCAGCAGAAACTTTCCCTGTAAGCAAACTTTGAGGAGTCAGTCCAGCTGTTAGTGGGGTCTTTGCTACTCAGCACCAGGCTGGGGCTAGAAGGAGCTCCTCTCTGCTTTCATTGTCCAAAAGCTTGGAACACAGGGGCCACACAGGGCCCTTCAGCACAGTGAGACAGAAGCAGATTTGCTGGGTGGAACAGCTGGTGCTGTTTGCTGATGCAGATAGAGCACTGGTCTCCTTGAGGACTTCAGTCACAGAAAAGATATGTAATGTACACAGTTCCAGGTCATATATCTAAGATTAAGAAAAAACCCTTCATATTTGGAAATGCCAGAGCAGAAAAGAGGTTATGGCTTCATCAGAAGATGATTTTGAAACAGAAATGTGATACATTAGGTGTGCCTGTGGGGAGAGGGAACGCCTGAAGGGACTCGCCCAGAGTAACCCACGCCTGCACCTTGGCTTGCCTGAATTTAACTCCTTTGTTTGGGCTACCACATCATCTCTTTCAGAGCCTCTCTGTCCCACTGCAGCTCTCAGCCACCTCTTCCAAGCAGGACTGACTGTGCAAATGAGTCACAGCTCAGCTCCTGGCAGGACACCCCCAGCAGCCCCAGTCCAACGGGGACCAGTACTTGCCCTGTTGGAAGAGGGAGGAGAGGGGCACTGCCTCTGCTCTCGTGCAGCGCTGGCTGCTCCAGCCTCCTGGGGCAGATGCCAGAGGTGCAGGAGGCTCAGCTTTTCCCCGTGACTGCCCACGTGCAGAGCTTGGCAGCTCTGCTTCACACACAGGGGAAATCACCCAGGGCTGCTCGGGAGCATGGCACAAGTGGGGAGTGCCCTCACTTCACTCCACGGCTGGTCATCCTCCTGCTGGCTGCTGCAAGTGCTGCTGAAGAGGGCAAACGCAGTTTTCAGGTTACTTTCCTTACGAAGAGGGCTCCAGGACTGCCTCTACCACTCAGCAGGGAGATGTTTGTGAAATTTCCTGTTCAGAGAGGCTGGCACCTGCTGCCTTCCATCTGAGACCCAGTCTGGGCATCTGGGAACAGCCAAAAGCCCGCACTAAAGCTCAGAAATAGAGTCTGGGTTAAAACACACACGCACACACTCTTCCAGCATAAAAGATACAACATAGATGTAGTAACAAACTGAAATACTGCTATGACCTTACTCCATCAAAGGCCTGAGCAGACAAGAAGTGGAAGGCAGCTAAATGTGGTGCAGAATTAAAAGAGATGAGCACAGGTAGCCTCCCCAGACCCCATTCCCTGCTTTTGTCTCTGAGTTAGTGGTCCTACTCCGTTGGCAGCAGGAGCTTGTATTTATCTGGAGTCAGTCTGCAAGAGGAGATCCATCCAGAGCCTGTATTATGAACTATTCAAATTTACCTGGTAAATCTTTTTTGCTTTTTTAGGTACGCTTGAAAGCTATTTAGGAAGGAATAATTTCGATTCTTCAGTCAAACTGAAGAATTTGTCAGGGTGGAAACCTCCCTGAAATCCTCTCTGATTCATGGAATATTAACCTACTTAAGCTACATTATGCTCAAAAGCTATGGTGTTAGATGACATGGAAAATCCAGAGGGAGCTAGATCAATCAGAAATTAAGACTTCCAGATGCCATTTTATAAATTAATGATTTGGTTTCCCATTTGTACAAGTGCTGATGTAAACAACAGTTCTCAGAAATCTCCTAGTATAGAAAAAACCAAAGGGCCCAGCAGCATATTTTAGTGTTACAGTAGTTCAATAAGTGCATTTATTGCAGTTCCTTGGGGGATTGTGCAATATGTATCGTAGACAAAAATATGTTTTATGGGCCAAATCATGCTCTCAAACTTCATTAGAGGTTTTAAACTGGCATAATGGAAAATGAACATGCTTCCTCTGAGATCTCCAAATCTCTTTTGAAATAAGGACAAAAATAGGAACTAAAAATATTTACCATCTGGAAGGCACATATAATCTACAAAAGAAAAAAAAAAAAGATGCAAAGTAGCCACCTACTCATTAGAATTGATTACCTCTTCTAGGTATAGAAAGCCATCCACCCAAGTTTTCTTCTTTTGGCACACTGCCACAAGTTAAAACTGTTTGACAATGATCAAGTGAGTGTTAACTATTTTTTTTGCTGAAATCTCACCTATCTGATTTATCTTTATTAAAAAGGAAAGAGCTGTTTGTTCTAATTGTACTAGAAATAAATCATGTGGTTGATTGGGAGTTCATTCTAAGGAAAGGCACAGACACCACCCCATCTGAAATTTTGGTTGTCCCATGCTATCACTCCTTATGTGCTCAGGTGTGTACATACAGGTATTTGATTTGCCCTGCTATTTCACTGTGAAGGGATTGAGCTGGCTAAAAAAGCCCTTAAAAATAAAAAAAAAGTTGTTAAAAAAAAAATCAGAAGGATAAAGTCATTCCCAACTTTTGTGTCAGCACCACAGGATGATCCAGCTGAAGCGTCAAAAGAAGTTCACTGATAAAACACTGTGTTATGTCCATGTGCACTCAACATCTAAATGAAAAATTTGGAGTGAAGTTTTACAAGCAATCTCTTCCTCTTAAATTTCTTCCTACTTTAGTGCCACCTGAGAACCTACGTAGCAAACTCCAGCTCCCACAGGTAGAGCAAGGTATAATAAAGAAGGTCTTCTGCTTTTTTGATAAAATGCCTTTATAACAGTATTGTGGGGGCATTCAGTTACTCCCTATGCTTAGAGTCTAGCAAACACTCTAGAAACCACAGTGCTCTTAGAAAGAATTATGGTTGTTTCAGTTGCTTATCACCATCATTCAAACTGCTTTAAAAATACATGCTTCATTTTGCTTAATATGTTTAAGACCACAGTGAAGGGGGAAAAATAAGTATCCCAGTTTCCCAGGAAAAATAATTACCAAAGCTGAAGGGTCAGTTTCTTTCCCTCCAGGCTTGCAACAAATCAAAGGCATTGCTTGAGAAATGACTATGGATAACTAGGGAAATAACTAGGAAATTACTAAGAAACTATTTTATTATGTCTATGAGAATCCAGTTCTAAACCGATTACCGATAGAAATAATCTGTTCCTGCACCCTGAAATTGAGCCGTCTGTTCATTATTTTGAATAAATTAGGGCAATCCCAGAGTGAGGGAACATTGTGCTGCCATTTGTGCCACCGGGCCTCAAACATGAATTCTGGTGAAAGTAGCTGTGAGCCAATCCTCCTTCTTGTCCAAGGGTAGAGACACAGCGGAATGGAAACGGTGCTTTTATTTCTACACTGCTTGAGACAAAGTGTCTGGGGGAAAGGGACTTCTGTGCTCTCTCTGAGGAACGAGAGGAAATGCATGACTGATTTTGGGAAGGTTAGAAAGAGCACAAGCCTGCTGAATGGCCATCTTTTGTTTAGGATAACTCTTTCCACTGAAGGTTAAACTACTGCCACTTGCAGGTCCTCTGGAGACCAATGGTTGCTCCATTAGGCTCACTTCCACAGACACCACGTACAGGGCATACACAGACGCTGATATTAAAGAAATCATAAACAATCTGGAGGAAAGAAATTCAGTAAAACAGGCACCATACTGACCAGAAGGTCCACGGGGCTTGTTATGGGCTGCACACATTTCTACTTGGGGGCACCAGTTGGGATCAAGCAAGAATCAACAACATGACATTTACTCAGTGGAAAGATAAATGCAATAATCACAGCACATCAGAAAGTGCGTCCACACAAACACATGAGCACATCAATCCTGTGTTGGCAAGCACTGGAACACCTGGCAGGGAGAGGGCTTCTGCAGAGATAGAGAGAGGCAGAGCAGCAAGTACTGCTGCCAGCTCCTGAAGCAGATCATACCTGGGATACTTTAGAGCATAGTCTGGAAACAGGCTTTGAAGAAGCAAGCTGTCAGCTAGGGATAGACCCCAGCTCCAGGAAATGTTCAACTAATGGACAGCTACTCAACGGTATCCAGGTTCCAGGGAATAATTTCTGAGATGAACATGAAAAAGCCAGCAGGGCTGGGCCAGTAATTAGTTTCTTACTGTTGTTTTCTCAAATATGATAATGCAGCATCTTTACCTCCCAAGGAGATGGGAACAACTAATCAAGAAGTCCAGAGATATCACCTGGTTTGTATCTTACTGAGTTGAACGCAGTCCTGGTTTATGGTCTGAAACCTACCCCTAAAACTGCCCCAAGTGCAGGTAACTCATTTTGTTTCATTGGAATATTGCTGGATTAGAAGACATTTTTGGTTTATTCTGTACAGACAGTCTTCCATTTATACAATCTGCTGAAAACTAGTTTAACACTGTAAACTCTTTTCATATTGTCCTTTGCATTAAAGACCCAAAAACATAATCCAAAGACGAAAAAAATCTCTTTTCCTGACCCACCCTTCTTCAAGTGTTTATTATTTTAGTTTCACGTAAGCTTTGCTATGATAATTCCCAAGGTCAGACCTTCAGGACTACTTGAGATTTAGACTGGAATACCATTTTTCCCCCCCATCCAGATTCTCATGCTCATAAAATAGCCAAAGCACTTTGGCTAGAACTTTTCAGCTCCACATGAAGGCACCAAATGAATTACAGTACACACTGTATTCAATAACAGTGAATACTTCAAAGCTTCCTAATAACTAGGGCATGAATGTAAAATGTGTTGCTCTGCACATCTAAGAGTTTTCCTCTTTCTCATCATGTTCTTTGAAAAGGTGGCTTTATTCAGATTTTTGTGACTGTTCTTGTTCTACAAAAGCACTTTTAGGATTTTATTGAGGTTTACATACACCAGTGTTCAAGACGAAAGG
>WAAG01004392.1:0-11695 GCA_013390105.1 Tichodroma muraria
AAATAGTTGTCAAAGTATGTTAACTAACATCTACAAATCTTTTACTTCCCCAACAATAGTTTCAGGGCCCAGGATAATTCACTTCCCTTTTTTGTCATACTGATATGACATACCGAATCCACCGTATCTACATAAAAGAAACATAATTGAATTCAAGTTACAAACCAATTTTCTTCATCTTTTAGCCACTGGCTTGAGAGATCCCAAGTGCAGATTAAAATCCACAGAGCTGATCTTTCCAGTATTCCCACTGGAGAACAGAAATATGGTAGGTAAACACTTGAACGGAAGAGTCCCTAGTTTTGGAAGAAGCTGCTGACACACACTGATCACTAATTCCAAAGGGAACAATCACTGTATCCTGCACCTCTTGTCAGCACCCTCTCTTTGTGTGGGGATGGGAGTATTCACAGCCTTGCATCTGGACTTTAGAACTAGCTTCAATACCTTTAAATTCTTACCTGTACCATTAGAAAATATCTATAATACTCTTGCAAGCAGAGCATCCCACTCTGTTTCCAGACTGTCAGGTGATTTGCTGCAGCTCTCCATTATTCCATTAATGCAAATAGTGATATCCATAGGGCAGGCCTAAAGAGCTTGTCTTCTGTTATCCCCCTAACATGGGGAATTATTCACCAAAACCTCCATAAATTTAATCTTCTAGTTTGCCATCTGGAGGCTTCAAAAGGTTAAGAAGCCCTAAAATGAAGATTATCAGTAATTCCTTGAGTTGGGCCCTTTGGGGCATTCAAACAGTCTTTAATGTCATGCACCCACACTATTCTACCTCCACTATCAGATTTCTCTTTTATTTGTGAATGGGGGAAGCAGAGCATGGTTTCAAAACTTCAGGTTCTTTCATCCTTTTACATGACTACGTCCAGCTAAGTTCTCCAAGCAGCTTTGACTCTGGCTTTTTCTAACTTTGGAGACCTTGCAATTTTCCTAATACTCTTAAAACTACTGCTTTTAACTTTTGGACATATGTGATATTAGTGTGATGCAAACCAGCCTATGTCAAATGGTTGGCAAAGCCTGAAATCATTTAGCAGTGAAGGATAACAGCAATGCACAAAAAGAAGCAACACCAAATTGCTTGTAGGTCATCGGTGACAGCACCGAGCTACAAGAAGTTCCACAGCATTACACAAAAGAAGAAAACAACACTGCACCCACAAAAGCAAAATTGAAATGACCCGGAATTACAACAACCATAGCATTCAATCTGCAAGTAGACTAAGGAGAAAGAACATCTGGATGAAAAACTCCTAGCACAGAAGCCACTGTTTTACCTGAAGTCATGAATGCAACCGCGCTCACCATAGGAGAAGTTTATCCTCTTACAGATTCTTCAAAGCTGCCTGATTTTGAAATGCTCAGCCTGAGGCATGGAACTGCCTGGATGCAAGTTGTTCCATAGGCACAGAGGCACTACTCAATAGCAAAAGCTCCAGAACTGCTCAGGCATGAAATGTATAGGCATTGGTGGCATTTCAGCATCCTGCCTGTCTTTCCCACAATCAGTAGCATCCAGCAAGAGTTTCCTTCCAGCATCAGAGCAATGCAGCACTCACATGCACTTCCTCAAGCTAGGAAACAAGTAGAGAGGGAGAATCCCTGGAGTGATTGGCTACCTACTGGTTCAAGTAAGAAATTCAGACTCCTTATCTGCTCAGTTTGAACAGACACACAGACTTCATTCCCCCACATTTCAGGTGACACCTTAACCACCTCAGCCTCCCCTCTGAAGTCTCACTTCCACATTGTGTAAATAAGGTCAACAGTAAGGGCCTGTAGAGATCAAAGTTTGGGTCCCTAAAAGGTTTAGGCAGCAGATCAGCCATGTTTTTGCAAGTGTAAGTGGAATACAAGCATCTTCAAAGACAGCACCATCCATACGCATGCACACACACAAAGCCCCAGCTCAAAGGACTGACATCTCTCAGGTATTATCAAAATGTTTCTGAAGTAGTTGATGCTTTCCAGGCATGTTACACCTGAAAAGTAGAACTGTCTAGCCAGTAGAGCATCTGTCTCACCAAGCACCCTTCACACGAAAGAAAAATTATGGGAGCAATAAAATAAATGCTGAAGGCATCACTGCTAAAGCCACAGAACCCACAAGCTGGATAAGCAGCATGAGGCTACTGAAAAGGTAGGTAATTGTTTTGGGTCCTCCTGGTCTCTGTGCCCACTTCCTAGAGCCAGGTAACAGCACTTCTGCATAGACACAGAAGTTGTGGAAAGCCTTTGAAAAAATACTCATCAAGAAATACTACCCAACTGAGCCAGAGCAGCCTCAATATTCATTGCCAGAGACACAGGCACAAGGTATTGTGGAAGGACACCAGTTACCTCACAGCACAGCGGGCACCAGCAGACGCCAAGGAGTGCCATGTGGGAGCCAGCCTGCCACAAAGGAATATTAATGTCCTCAGCAAAAGCAACCAGCAGGATTTCTGAGACTCAGAATCAAAACTGTTCTGGGGTATGGGCACAGGAGACAGGATGGCAGAGGAGGTGGCAGAGCACACCCGTATGTTCAGGTGTTTGCTAGAAAGCACAAATACGGGAAAAAGTTACACACATTAAAGCTAGAAAGAGCTACAAAATCACACAAGACATTCAGATGCCTTGCTTTTGTTGCACAAGCTACAAGCTGAATCTGAAAAGCAACTCAGAAGATACCACTGCTAAAAATGCAGCTGAGGTCAGAGGTTAGCAGGGCTTGTTGACACCGGATTTTGAGCCATTCAGATGCAAACAAACTACTGGTATGAACAAGAGACAAAACTGCAATACAGACACCATTAATTCAACGCAGCACAGCCTTCACAAGGAACTGGTGAACAAGGACACCAACCTCAGGGTGCTGCCACATGAAAAGGGGTGTTCAGTGAAGAAGAATGTTGGCTTGATCCCAATGAGCTACACAGCACTGATGTCAGAAAATGCATCCACCCAAACGGAGTTTCATAAGTGTTCCTATCCATCTTTCTCTCAGGATGGCTACTCAAAAAGACAGCAACGCAGAATGTGAATTGAGCAGGTATGAAGTCATATATAAGACAATCAAATCATGAGGCATCCTTCTTTCTACACTTTCAGGATAGTGGCCTGAGTTGGAAAGTAACAGATGCTGTATGCTGGCCAGGCATGTCAAGTGATATCAACATCATGATGAGTAAAGATGAGACACATGAGGAAATGCAAGCAACAAAAAAGTGGCTGAGAAGGCTCCTAAGAGACCCTGAAGTAAAACAGGAATGAACCTACTGGCCTTGTATTCAAATGTCTTCATTATTCTAAGTAACTCTTTTGTCTGCTGAGAACTCAACAGGTCTTCCATTACCACAACAAGAACCATAAAAACATTTCTGTACATACTGTGTCCCAAACCATGCAGCTTCAGAAAATACATTTTCAGTTACCAAGAAAAGAGAATTCAGCTCCACCACACATCAAAAGGTCAAACCAAACTGGCAAGTTATGAACAGCAATGACAGGTGAGTCATTGCAGACTGGGGAACATCTGGGAAGGTACTGAGAGCAATGAGAGACTAGCGGAAGAAAAAACAATGGATGAAAGAGAGGGGACCAAAAATGTGCAACAGTCAAAACCTGTCTAGTCTGAAAAGACAGCAGCCAGAACTAAAACCAGACGCCACTTACTAAGAAATTATTTCCACTGCCCAATCATGCACTCCTGAGTAGTGCTTTGAACAGAAGAATTCTTATTTACGTAACATGACTATGGTTGCATCTTTCTCACTGAAACAGCACAAATGTTCACACGCAGCACACATATCAGATGTAATATCCATGAATGTGGAAATTAGTGAGAAAACCACCATGAGCCAATAGGCTCACAGCATCTGGACGCTCTTTCAAAATCCCCTGGAGAATAAAGTCAGGACAATGTCAAATTCATAGGGAAATATCTGATTTACCAATCAAACAAGCAGATGCTTTCAAAGTTGAGCTCATGTTATGGGTTTGTGCATTCAGATGTGCACACACGTGATGTTACAAGCAGGATGGAAAACATGATAAGTTCCATAAGCATGTTTACTTTTTATCTCTGATAAATACAAAGGAAGTGATTCAGACTTGCCCAGAAGGCAGGGATTCTACTGGCATTATAGGTGTCTGTGGTTATGTCTAGGAGCCTTCAGACAGGTATTACTTGTGAAAGAAATACTGAAGTCAGCTTTAAAGTATTGAATTCAGGCATAGGTACCAGACTAGCTGTGGCAGCCTGGAGCTCAGCAGGGGCTGATTTATCCTGCTGGAAAGTAATCATCATGAAATTAATGGAAACATCAGTCTTTATTTTAGGGGATGGATGGTAAATCTACCACACAAGTTGTTAACTAAAGTATATGTAAATTTATTAAATACTTATATTTTTTGCACCAACACGAAAGAATGTTTTCTTCTATTTGCAGGAACCATTTCAGGGGAAAAAGTGACTAACACATCATGCTTACGTGACAGGTCACAAGAAGCAGGTTTCATATGCTGAGACAAGAGGGAAACTCCACCCTGCACCCTGAGCTTCCAATCTTGGGTCTTGACCTAAAGGCAAAAGTCCTCAGAGACCCTCCAAGAATTACTTCCTCTTCTCTGGTAAAATAAAGCTTCTGCTTCTCTTGGTTACTCTATCGGTTTTTTTGGGACACAGTAAGTATAAACAACTTAAGTCCTTAACGTGCTTCATCTTCTGCAAAGGGAAAGATTAATTTTAAGAAATTAATTTTAACAGCAGCATCTCAAAAGAAAACAAGGGGCACTGTCTCCACCAGCACTTCATTCAGAGCAGCACAGCTATTGATTTAGCTCAATTAGGTTTTAATGTAACATTTGCTTTGTTAAACAAAGCTCAGCATCTTGGAGTTAATGGCACTTGCCAAACAGCCTCAGTCCAAAGACGCCACTATCTGAGGTGAAAGCACCACTGCATTGTCACATGCTGCTTCTCACCCAGTGCCTGTCAGCTGAGGAGCTAATCCAGGTCACCTTCTGATGGCTGCACGACTTACTCCAAGTTAGCTCAACCTCAACTCTTTCTACAAGGCACTGAACCAGGCCATGTAGTCCCATCCAAGGCTGCTCACCAGTGCTCTGACCAGCAGATTTTGAATTAGCTCTTGCTCTTCTCAGAGCTGTGTTCCTGCATGTGCTGGCACAAAACAGATCAGCAGCTGGGCATTCCTGGTGTTGCAAGCAGACTATCACATTCATGCCCAGGTGACTCGAACAAGGTGGGCCACAGCCAGCTACTCCAGGCCTTTCTCAGGGCACCCCATCTCAACTGGCACAATCGCTTCTTATTTTTGAAGTTAACTTCTGTGGTGGTGGACATCAAGACAGAAACAAAATGCAGCATTTGAATCATGCCAATATAACACCAAACAGCCAAAATATCAACTACATGCTGCCTTTTTTCATTGAGACATCAGTCATTTTAATTGCTGTACACAGTGGCGTTCTGGCTACCCACTTAAGTTTCTGGACACCATGGATAAGTATTTAATGACACCAGTAGCTCTAACAGGTGAGCCTATCTTTCAGTATTTTCCTTCCTATCATGAGGGCTCCATGTTGTTCTTTCTTTCCCAGCCCACTCCAAGGCATTCCTTTAATTTCTTTGGGTCTTTACAAAACAAGGTGCACTTTCAGAGAATGATTTTGAAGGTGCAGGAGAACCAAAGGAAAATGTGCAAAACCACACTAGGAAATAAAGTATGAACGTTTAGCATTCATTCGAAGCCATTAGGGTATAAAGGATTTTGGGAATTAAGACATACCCTTCACACCAAGGATCTTAAATTGAATGCAGACAAGTTATAGTAAAAGTTGACATTAGAGGAAAGATGACACTTTCCAGTGTCATCATCAGTGAGATCATTAAGGATTAATGCTGCTTTTACACTGGAGCAGAGGGAAGACTGGGATGTTTAAAATCCCTGCAAAATACTTTCAAGACAAGCTATTACATGGGGTGGAAAGAGTGCAGGTAGGAATATACTAAGTAGTGTTTTTTTCTGGTACATATATATGTATATTTTGGACTGGACTTCAACAAAGAGGAGGTTGCAGTGAAGAGACAGATAGACTTAATAGCAACACAAAACCCAGGGCTAGATTTCCTGGTGAGGTTGGATGAGTGCCAGGGAATGTAGGGCAAGATATTCCATTAACTTTCACTTTCACAATTCCAGGGCTATTCATCTTTGAGAAATGTAGTAAGTTACACAAATGTATACAGGTGTCCACCTAAAGTGACTTGTTTTGGAACTCCCTTACCTTAATATTACAACTACATACACAAACAAATGTTATGTGGAAGCTACAGGATCTTCAGACCCACAAGGAGAAGGACAGTAGTCAAAGTGTTTACATGAATTGAACAAAGGGTCAAAAAAAAAATAAAAAAAAGGCAATTTCATTTCAAATACATTTAGGCTTTCTCATTAGGCCATGAAACTCACAGGTATTAATCATGAAAATAAATGTTCCTTGCCCCTAGGTGCGACACAGTTCTTACACAAGAGAAATGACCAATACAACTCTTTCTCTGATCAAATTACTGAAGATGAAATGAATTTTAAAACAATATCCCAGGTGAATTATGCATTTAGCTACTTAAGAAGAGACTTTGTAAGGACCCCCATTTATTACTTTGAAAAGCCAAGCTAGTTGCTGCCAATAATTAAGGCACGGTCTTGTTCACATCTCACCTTAAAGGCTTTGGAGCTGAAGAGCCTATGGATAATAGCCAGCTGCCCTATTGTACCTCACACTTGGCTTTGAAAAGTTTTCAAAAGTAAAACTAGATAAAGTAGATAGTGTCATTCATCAGCACTTTATTATGGGGACCTGTCACAGGAAAACAACAAATGTTTCATATATTGCCTTTTAAAAAAATTAATAGAACAAATCCAATAGTTGTGTACTTACCTATACATTACATGTAATCTCACAAAAATAATAATTAAAAAAAAATCACTGAAAGGCAGATGTTTAATTAGCACTAGACCCACAATTTAATAGGATTTCATTTAGGCCGGGCTTCTCACGAGTATAAAATGGAGCGTGCGATGTGTATTTGCAGGATTAGGGCTCGTGGGCTGATTGCCAGACCTACACTGCAGCTCCACTGGGGTTGCGTGCAGACAGTGCCTCACACCCTGCACCCTGCACCAGCAGCTCCTGCACCCAGGCAAGGCTTTTGTGCCACTCAGCTGCCTCTGAGGCTGCTTCCTTTACTCCACTTCGCCAGCCCAGCACACTGAAAAAAAATCCAACAAACACAACTCACATACCAGAAACTTCAGGGCTTTGGTTATAAACCATAACATGGGCAGCCAGTTAAGTAAAGAGGATATCTTTTCTATTTTAACTCCTCAAGTCTTAGTCAATGGAACCTCATTATGTTTAGGACAGGTTTGCAAGCTTTCCTTCACAAAACGAGAGCTAGAAAGCGTAAAACAAAAGTTCTGATTTTCAGAAAACTCACTGAACTTCAGTATGAAAAAACCCAGACAAACAAAAACCCTGCACATGGTTGAAAATAAGATCATGAGCAAAAGCACTACTGTTCTTTAACTCAGAGTTCAGCTCTGTGCCATTTCCAGCCCCTCCCAGCATTGCTCCTGGCCTGCCTTTCTCCTCACCATGTTGTACATCCCTGACATCCTCCTTGCACCTAGAACTGGCATTTGTCAAATCCCACAGTAAGACATCCTAGGATGAGTTCAGAGCTGCCAAAAGGAAAGTTTTTCTGCTGGCTGAGGATCCTCAGCCTACTTACCTTAGCATGAGACAAGCTCCTGTGCCAGTGTACAGGAGGCAGGGTGGAACTTCAACAGCACCAACTACAGGGGCTTCAACTGGTCTAGAATCACAATTACATTTAGCTACAGCCAGCAAATCCAAAGGCACTGGTATTCAAGTGTCCAGCAGAGTCGTTGCCCACCTAGAAGAATTTTTTCAATTTCTAAGAGGCGCAGAACCAAGCTCCTCTTTCAGCCATACCAGTGTAAATCAACAGCGGAGCCCATGACAGCAGCAATCTGTTCGGATCTACCTCAGAGTAATTGACAATAGCTTTTAGCACAGCTGACAAATTCAAGCGGGACAGGGTTTTAAAACCACATCTGAAGTTCCTACTGCAAGTGTTGTTATATGAACTCTTCAGTAATTACATCATCACCTCAGTAATTACAACAACTTATGTTTTAATTCAAGCCAGTCTCAATTATGTGGCAATTCTGTGGTAACGTGATTAATACCCAACAATCAAGTCAATAATTTCCTACTGTCCACATAGCAAAGCCATGAGCTAAGCAGTGTTGGGTGAACTCTGAGCTTAGACAGAAGATTTTCAGGGCACTGAGAACCTGATCCATTTCTCCCAGAAGTCTTAAATCTATCCTTTCGAAACCCTGACCCAGGGAAAGCACTGCAGGAGCCATAATCAAGTTCAGTAGGTGGCTCTTACTGGACAGAAGTGACAACACAACACCAAGAAATTCTCAGATCAAGAGGTATCACTGGGGATATTCAGCTGGGCTTGCAAGTGGTATCAAAGATTCACAAGTAACAGCAATACAAAAATGGTAGAAATTCACGGGACGCTTCAGAACTGGGAAAATTCAGGCAAATTCCAGTTTGAGGAATTAAGATTGTACTGATTCCAAATAACCACTAATCAAATGTGTTTCATCCTGGTCTGAAGCATGGTAGAGCCTCACAGCATTGTTAACCAGCTGCATGTTTGGGTGTTGGGTGACATAATCAATCTGCCCCATTTTTAGAGTGTTACAAGATTAAAAAGCATTGTATTAATGAAGAAATTTTCACTTAAAAGGAGCAGTGGTGACAGCAGAGAGGGGAACGTTTGTGTGTGGTCTTTTCATCAATGTTTCCTCACTCTTTAAAACAAGGCAAGCCTTAAAATGAAGAGTGAAGAGGAGAGGACAGAGGAGTTACAAAACAGAAGTGTTCCAAATAAAAGGAAAAAAATGGAAAATGGTGCCAAAAGGAGTACATGAAATTAAACAGTGAACTTTTATAGACAATCTATAAGAGAAACCATATGACGATCTACAGAATAATTAGTTCCAAAGTTAATTCATATGCTTTTACAGCACTAAAATATAAAGTGTCTATTCCTGAGGGTTTTCCATTTTTGTTAACTTTTTAACTAAGGACAGAAATTTTAAAGGCACATTAAAATTATCATCTATCACTAAATTACATATTATACAAATGTAAATGTGATCACACCACACTTAAATTCTTATAACAATAAACTATTCTGTTTTCTTCCCCCTGACATTTACAAAATTCATTTGAAGGAGTAGGATATACCTTACAGAGATTAGTGATAAATCATGTATTTTTAATGAATATCAATAGGAGAAACCCCAGGACATAACCCACCATCTAATTTGATTAAACTGTGCTTAAGGCAACACCACCTCTCTGGCTGGGGAATAGCACTATAATGACTTTGTGAGCATTATTGCTGGCTGTTTTAATGATTTAATGAACTGACTCTATATTTAGTTCAATAGCCTTAAAATGATTAGTGTTTAAGAAAAATTAGCTCACTTTGATCTGATTCTATTTGATAGTAAGTTTAAATAACCTAACCCTTCAAAACACAGTGGAAAAAAATTCCTAGAATCACAGCCAGCTAACTGCTAGAAAACATTATGGCAATCATTAATAACAGTTCATTTATGTTTAGCTACAGCATATGGAATGACACACTCATCCCCCAAGACGGGACACAGCAGCATATATTAAGTTGTATTATATTATTTTTGGTGGGTTTTAATGTGAAAAATAAACCAAGGAAAAACATACCCTCCTGTACGTTCATTTAATGCAAAAAATTTTTCCTTCATCAACAGTACCACTTAAGAATTTCAACTTGTGGGTCCAGAGCATGGTTCTGTGTCATCTAGAGACTGGAAAACTGTGTTAGGATTCTGGAGGCACAAGCTATGCTTGATGGCATTAGTCAGTGCTGGCAAGTTACTTGAAGTGCTCAAGCCATGAATGCAACACAGTCATGCTGCTGAGAAAGGGAAACAAAAATATGCCATAGTGCTAAAATTAACACTTCAACAGGAAGTTTACAAAATATGGAACTAAATTGGAGCTGAGTTTCTGAAAGGCTGAAGGCAGAAACTCTGCCTTCAGCCTTTCAGAACATCCACTCTGCAGGGTTATCTCTGCACTTCACCTTTGCAGACACTGCGATCCTTTTAACAATCCCAGGTATATCACATCAGCACACTCCCTACACCAAACCACAAACGTCAAAAATTATAACCCACCATGCAAATTCAAAAGCAGGCACCCAATTCAACCAAGAATCAAACCTAGAAGGGGATTTTTTCCTCAAGAAACAGCCCTAGCAGGGAGATCTTTTGCTGGTTGTAACACCAAAGGGGAAATGCCAAGTACAAGCTAAAACTAGAGACCAGCACAAGATACCCTCAGACCTCATGTTATGTTTTTCCACTTTCCTCTCCTAACACTATAATCATGAACTGGTCCTTGGGTTTTTAGCCTTAAGCTGTTCACCTACCCTTTAAAGTGAGCTCCAAACTGACAGGCAGCAAACACCTTCCTCTCCCCAGCCAAGAAGTGCAAATGAATTTGTTGCCAGTCTCCCACTGTAGGAGCCAGAAGGTTGCAACAGAAATCCAGGAGCTGATCCCATCGCCTCAATGAACATTTTTCCAGTGTCCCTTTACAACTTGCCTGATCATGTCCCTCGCAAAGCACAAGAGTTTGATTTGCTCAAAAACAATTTCTTGATGACATTTATCTACATAAAAAATGTTTGGGTACGTCCAGAATGTTCATGCTGCTTTTTCTTATGGTTATTCCTTTGCGTCTCAATGCTCTGGATTTCCAGCCATTCATTAGGAAAACTGCAGGCCAGGTTCTCCCTGAGGCTGGTTTTCCAAATTATTTTATGTAATCTGTGTTCCTACAGTATTTTTTCCCAGACCTCTGATTTTTACTGTGTTGGTCACCTTTTATGTTCATTGAATATTTTCCAATGTTTTATATTTCCTGTAGAAAAATCTGAGACCACCACCTTCATTCCAGACTCACAAAACTAGTAAATATCACCAACAGAGTTGATTTTGATCAAGATTTGTTTTTTTACTCTGCCAACTCTTCCTCAAGCTGAGGACAACTTCTATTTTTTCAAGAAATTCCAGCATTTCTAAATTCTTATTAGAATCTAACCTAGAACCTAATTTTTATTTTATCAGAGTAAAATAATAAGTAACATAATGTGGCAGTGACATTCAGTAGAAGTTTTGTGTCTACCCACAAGTTCCACTTTAATATGATCTACCATCAACAAATTATTGTGTAGAAGAAAATAGTCATCATATATGCAAACTGGTATCTTGGTAAGAGTACAATCACTCGAATTCTGCTTTGAGTTCCAACATGAAACATGTCAAATAGTTCAATAAGGCACACATTGTCCAAATGACACACTCATATTACCAAAGCAGTGACAAATTGAGTTAATTTTCCCTTTCTGTCAAAAGCTACAATCAGATTGACACAGTCCCATGGAACACTCTAATTTCCACTAAACTGCATTTTCTAACAGAAAACTGTTCCACAAAAAGAAAAAAAAAAA
>WAAG01004407.1:0-16489 GCA_013390105.1 Tichodroma muraria
TGGGAAAAGAAGAGGAGGAGATGGAGGAGGGTATTTTTGTTCCTGTCCTTCATTTCCTGATAAGGAGGCACTTTTGATCCAAGAGATTTTTTTTTCTTCTTTTTTTCGTTTGTTTGGTTTGGGTTTTTTATTGTTGTTGTTGCTGCTGTTGTTGTTTTGGGTTTGTTTTGTTGTTTGTTTTTTTTTTAATCTGGTAGCATCAATTGGTTTCACAAAATGCAGGTGTTTGAAAAATTTAAGAAGTTCTGTGGGTTTGTATTCCTGGGCTCATTGATGAGAAAGCTTACACGTGATGACATGGTGAGCTGAAGCAATGATTAAAAGGCTATTGCATATGCTCTTCCCAGCTGAGTTGTTGTTCTCGTTGTTTTTAGAGCACACAGAAAGTCTCTGCACCAGCTGCTAATAAGCTCTTTTGCGACTCTAACATCATGATCTGATCACCCCAGAAGTGCAGAGTGGGAGCTGAAGAACTTGGTCTCAGCAATTTGACAAAAAACATCCCTGACATATTTCAGCTACTGTGGAAAGTTTGTGACACTGAAAGGAAATGAAAATGCGTGTGGAAGGTTGAATAGGAACGTGGGGCTTGTGTTTGTGTGCACATGAGATTTAAAGCCATGGGCAGAGCAGGGCCATGTGTGTTTTCAAAGGCACAAATGGGAATTAGACACACAACTTCCGTCGACTTCCAGTAAAAGAACTACCCTTCGTGCCTTTGAAATTCTCCCCCTTTATTTACTGCACCTTGGTAAAAACAGGGCTGAAAACCTGGTTTAAAAGGGATTGGAGCTGGAGTGTGGCTGCTTTGGGATTCTAATTGAGAGGCAGGAGACAAAACCAGCCCAAGATACATTTCATAATGTCCCAAAAATCGGCTTTTAACACCATGGGCTCAGAAATTCAAATCTAGGGTGCTCTAAAAGCACCATTTGACCCGATGGGGGCCAGTTCAGGAATTTCCACTGGAGGGCAGAACTAATTGCTATCCCTTGCTGGGCAGGAAGAGCAGGGTAGTTACACCTGAAGTTTTAACCCGTGGAATTGTCCCAATTAGCTAAACCCAACCTGTGCTGTGTCAGAGGAGGAGAGAGGTCTCTGCATTGAGGGCAGGTGCTCTAAGGTGGTTTTGGCTCTGGTTTTGGTGAAGGTGGCAGGAGCTGCTCAGTTCATGTGCTCACAGTGGTGTGCTGTCTCTGCAGGACGGCTGTGAGCAAACAGTCTGAGGATGTTTTAGCAGTGCATAGAGCTGCATATATTTGCCATAAATAGGAGTTTATTCTTTGGCAGACAAGCCAGCATTAGAGCTGCAAAAACACACAGAATATAGTAAGTGCTGGGGAAAAGAAAACCAAGCAGAGAGACAATCTGTGAAGCAGAAGAAATAAATAGAGACTGAACAGAAAGAAAAAAAAAAAAAGAAGGATGAGGGAAAAACTAAAAAGTTAAGGTGAAAAGGAAAGAGGAAGAGAGAGGAAAAAGGAGAAGTCAGGAAAATTTGTGATTCCTCACTTGTGGGAATGGCACAAATCAATCAGTGATGCTTTGTGTAGCTCTGGACACCCCGACTGCTTCTTTACCCAACTTCTTAAAAAAGCAGATTGCCTGATTCCTAAAGCAGTGGGACTGAGTACATTATTTTTTATTAATCCTCATCCATAATAACTAAAACTGACCTATTAAAACAAGTACCACTGGGTTTGGGGTTTTATGTTATTTTTTTCAATGAAGAAGAAACAGGAAAAAAGGCAAACCAAAAGTTTTAAGAGGACAGCCAAGTCATGAGGAGCAGCACCCATGAAGTGCAAATGTCCACCCGTGCTTAATCAAGAAGGAAACTTGACCAGTATAATGTGTGGACATCAATTGTCCCTACCCATTCAAATAGATATAACAATAAAAAAAAAAAAATAGGCCATGTAATTCATAATTTTTCCTGGTGTTTTCTCTGATTTTCAAAATCTTGTTTAAATGAACAGAGATGGCAATGGCAATTTCTGCTTGAAAGCAAAAATTTGAGCTCAACAACCAAAGGCCAGCAAAAAACCATTCTTTTCCTAGGCAGAGCTGAACTCAGCATTAATTAATTTAGGACACAACTTTCTGGAGCTCAGTTATTCCCTTGGGCAACAACTTTACCTCACATTAATTTACAGTTCAATGGCAATTTTATGGATACTTGAACTTTTATTACTGTCTAACCTATACAACCAGAGTTGAACAGATTTTGCTAGTAGGATAAATGATCACTTGGTTGTAAAATGAGTTATTGGAATTGCCTTTTCCATACATTTTATAGACAGTCAGAGGTGGCTTTCACTGTGCAAGACCCTGAGACCAGGGAGGGGACGCTGCTCCACTGCCCCAACGCTAGCAGGACAAAGCTCCTGACTCCCTGTGACCCAGACAGAGTCTGAGTGCCCAAACCCAACACTCCCTCTCTCCAGAACTGTATCAATAATTAAATAAAATACTGAAACAACTCCCCTGTCTTAAAAACCAGGCCACTTTGGGAACCAGATGGCCCCAGAGCCACACCTGAGGACACTGGTCTGTGCTGGGTGGTGCAGGTGAAGAGCTGGGGTAGAAAAAACTCTCCCTGGAGCTCCTGTGACTGTTAAAAACAATTACTGTGGGCAAAATTATCAGTAGCTTATTATTCTTAGCTTAAAGTATTTATCCTATGATATTGATTTTATTGCAGAAAACTCCTTTAGTATGTAATAGATACAATTAACAGTGCTTTGCGCTGCTGGCTTAAAAGTAGCACTACAATATTTAAAATAAATGTGGGGCAAATTACTGTAAGATTATGGAAAGGAAAAAAATCCAGTGCAGTGAAAAACACCACTTTTTGAGAAAGAGAACAACACAAAATATTAATATCACCTCAGTCAATATTTCAGTTTTAGATAAAATTCACCTTGAAATCTAGCCATCAATTTCTTATAACACTAGAATTGATTTTAAAAAAAAATAAAAAAAAATCTAGTCGGTAGTAACTTCATTTAAATCCAGTCTAAGTCTGTTGCACTTCAGGAAATGTAGCTGAATGGAAAAAGGGGTTTTTTTCAGCTTTAAATCCCATTTAGTGAGTACCTAAAATAATGCAATCAGCATCTTGACTGAAAGAATCTGTGGTGCACATAAACTCCTTGTGGGATCCTCCAAAGGCTCCAAATATCCCCTTGGTGCAGGGTCACTGCTGGATGGAAGGGCCTGAGATTTTCAGCTCCAAGCTCCTTTTAAGAACTTGGGAGATCCAGATGCAACAGTGAAAAGTGGGAAGGAGTTTGCAACTCAGGAGAATGGCTTTATGAAACCCTTCAAGTATTTAAGAATTAGAGCTATTAAATGCATGATCTATGACTTTTAAAGCTCTGATCTGCCTAATCTTTCTTGCATCCCTCTCCCCCAAAGGCATTAATAAAGCCCAAATTAAGCCATGCCAAATCCTCATTTTCCATCTGAGTTTGATGTTTCAAAGGCTCTGCTGTTCTACCTTTGTTTTGACATACAAAAATGTCACCTCTGCTAGGAAATGTGCATATTTGGCAAAAAAAAAGAGGAAATAAAGACTTCTCCTGCATTGTAAGCTGTGTGTTACAGTCTGTCAGCAATCAACAGGGGCAGATGTTAAACCCACCATCTTCTCTTAGAAACTGGTCTTTAATTAATCAAATGCCTTTCTGCCTCCTAAGGTATCTCTAAACCACGAGGTCCAGCATATCCATTAGCCACTTTCTCCAAAGGTGTGATAACTAACTATCCCAGGCTTAGATGGACCCAAAAAACACAAAAATGAGCCCATGTCTAATCTAGACTTCACCTGAGCTGTGCAGACACATCAGCACATCATCAAAGGCATCCTGGGCTTTCTCTGACTTGGGAACTAAGTGGAACCAAGTTCCACTTTTGCTTCCTCTCAGACCCAAAGAATGACTTATGCTTCTGAAAGCTCTTCTTTGACCCTTCCATAACTGTTATTGGTTTGATAAAACATTTTATTTCCCTTCACAGCATGATTATAGTCAAGGAGCAGCATATATAAAGGCCGGAGCAGCATTTTACTAATCCAAATAAGATTATCAGAGAAGCACCTTAATATTTTGCAAACTCAAGTTTTTTACTTTCCAGACACAGGTGGTGCCACTTCCCCACCATCATTTTTAACTAGTTCAGTGGAGAGAAAAGACCATGAAATGAAAAATAGAAAGAGCTGTTTCCACCTGTGCATCCCCCAGTGCCACCTCTGGACAGGAGCCATTCAGCAGCAGGCACTGGCCTCCAGAAGCTGGACACCCACACCCTTTTTTTTACTCCCTTCCAAGCCCGTTGTGTTCCCCGCCCACCCCGTCAGGTTCAGGGCCACCCCTAAAGCCCCACCTGAGTGCTGAGGAGCTGCACTGGGGAGTGCCCACCTGCCTCTGTGCAGCCCGTAAATCAGCAGAGCCCACTTGTCCTCTCCCCACTGATTTATTCACTAGATGATGACATTTCATATACTGAGTTTTAGCATCTGTTATTTGATGGTAATCGATTAATTTTTAACTATCTTTCAGCCCTTTGATGTTCTATAAATAGCCTAAGCTAATAGAGACTTCTTTATACTCAAAATGCAGATCCACTGTGAGGTTATTTGAAAGAAAAGAAGGAGTCTGGTGTAGTATGTTTGTTCAATGTGTTATTAACTTGGAAAGGAAATTGAGCTATAGTGAACTATGCAGATCTGATTCTGACAGCTGCTAACAATTCATAGTGAAAATGACTCAGCCTAATTCACATTTTTTAATTATTTTCTCCCCCACTTTCTTCTGCAGACAGAGAAAGGGTTCAAAATGACCTTGAATTGAAAATCCTGGATTTATCTTAGAGTTTTCTTGTTTCTTAGTGCTGTATCCAAAACTTTCTTACTGGGAAGTCAGCAAAATCAGGGAAAAAGCCCAAACAACAAAACACCTCCTGTCTGATGCACCTCCTCATTCTGCCTCCGATACTTACCGGACAGCACTGTGGGCAGTGCAAGTTGCTCTTCAGAAATTCAGTTTGGAGGGATGGGATAGACACAAACCCTCAGCTGTGGTGGGGAACTCAGGAACATTAGTGGCCTTTTTTTTATTAATTTACATTTTCCCTGTTAGTTCACCCTGAGATCCCAACGGCACGATTTACTAATTAATTACTATTATTAGCTAATGGCAGTGAAAACTGAAATTACTGCCTGCCTTAAGCATAACAAAATTGACAATAAATCTGTGGTGTGTGAATCACTTCCTTAACCAAATGCCAGCAACGGTGGCTTGATACTTTCCACAAAAACACCTGGCACACATGGAGGCACAGCCTTCACGCTCCAGAGCAAGAGAGGGGATAGGCATTGGCACTCCTGGGCACTGCCAGCACAGGGGCACCACCAGCTCTGCGAGGACTTCATCCTCTTTGTCTGACCAAAAAAAGTGGGTGCTGCTTTTTCAGAAATATGGGCTGAACTTGGCCCTTTTGAGCAACAGTAATTTACCTTCTGTTTGCCACAGCAAGTGACAATCACCAAGGTGGCTGCAGCTACTGGCACCAGCTACTTGCTAAATGTATGCAAAATATTTTAGGGTTTACACGTGGGGCAGTTTTTCATGTCCGGATCCTTAAATCCTCTGCAAATGCCCCCATGAGCGCCCAGGGTAGCAGAAGCACCGGGTGAGCCCCTCTGTGACACTCTCCAGGAGAACTGCTGTGCAGAAGGAGGTGTCCACTCCGAGAGCAGGCATCTGGCTTTGTGTCTGCACGCTTGGGGATGTCTGTGGAACAATTATTTTCTCTCCCAATCCCGAGCAGTGGGTGGTCACTGATGTTAGACCGAAATCAATAGGTAGAAAAGAGATTGTTTACAAAAGCATGACAATGACTGGGTCACTCAAGAAGGAAGTTTGCATCGTTCTGAGGAGAAAACACTCAGAAGAGGGCTGTAATTTAGTGCCTGGTTAGCAGAGTGACTGGGAGCTGCACAGACAGATTAGGCAAAAATTAAATTTGTTTAGACAGATAAGATGCAAGAGTCAGATCAAAGAAATCAGCTTCCATGTAGTGCAGGGAATACTCTTCCACCCTCAAAAAGTGTACAAAAGAAAGCAGAACCAAGAAGCTGCCAGCCAAAATTACCAACGCAGTTCCATTTAACAAAAAATCAATATTACAATAAGATGCCAGTAATGAAAGAAAAACCGCAGCAGTATCTCAATAAAGATTACAAATTACAAGATTATAAATGGAGAGCCACAGTCATTTTGGACAGACAAATATGACCACAGTACAACTGGAGGCCAAATGATGGTTTAGGAACAATGCCTGCAGCTTTCAAGAAAGCCAATGGGAGAAGCAAACACGCATCTCAGGGCAGGATTTGGCTCTAGGACTCGCACATGAGTAATTGTGGCAGGGAGATACGGAATATCACAGAAATAAAAGACCTGCTCATTAGAAACCCATCCAGACAAAGCCATGGGGACATCCTGACGTAAAATCTCCATCATTTGTTATTTTCAAGAACCTGGTGCCAGTCTTGAGATTTTTTTAAAGTACCAAAACTGGGGGGTTTTAATTGCAATTTCTCTTTCATCTATAGAGCTCTTAAATAATTTACAAGTCTTTGACAAACGCTCCAAAACCTGCCCCTACAAATGCCAGGGGTGAGGACGATGCTGCAATGATGCTGGATCCATCTTGCTAAAGATAATAAAACAGGTAAAACCACAAAGCTTGTTTTGGAAACCAGAGGAATCACAGCTAAGGAACATTCCAGTTCACAGTCTCGCAATGAGGCCAGAAACAAAGGATGGTCCATAGGACTCTTGGCTTGCAGTCAGCTGCCTTTGCCCTCAGCCCATCTCAGCTCTTGTGCAAAAGCTGATTTAAACAAGACAAATAATGAAAACAATAAAAATCCCCACCCCACTTTGATTCTGGCACATCCCTTTCCCCATCCCACTTTGATTCAGGCACATCCCTTTCATCCAATCACTGTACAAATAAAAGGCAAAATCTGCCCTGTAGAGCTGCGACTCCTTTCTGTTCTTGCAGTGTCACCCAAGCCCACACTTAAGAGACGTTTGTTCATTCTTGTCCTCTTTATTCTATTTAACACACGGCAACAGTTTCACAGCACAGAATATTGTCAACACTTTAATTTCTCAACAGGTTAGTTGAAGAAAACTCAAACTAAACCAGATTAGAGGGTCAGGACAGACACAAAATGGAATCATGAGAGGGAATGGTGGAAATGACTGAATTAAATATGTAGATAACAGCTCCAGAGCGAGGCAGAAAGTGCAGGTGGTGCCATCAGGGCAGCACACACTACAATGGAGTGGGAGATACCTACCAGAGCTGGGAAGAGAACAGATCACAAAGAAAATATGGATTGAAGCCAATAAACTGCAGGAAAACTAAAATCAAAATGATAGGTGAAAGAAATGCATGTATCTGCATTGTGAGGAGTCCATTGAATTGAGCAAATGATACTCCTCCTGGGGGAATGATTCATTACCATATGGAAAAGACCTAGCCTAGGATAAAGGATGGGGGAAAACCACTGAATAGCAGAATCTACCTACAGAAATTGAAAAAGAACGTTCTTGTTGAATTGTGGCAGAAGTACTTCAAAATTCCGACGGGCCTGACTAACGCAGATACGGAGGGGAGGGAATAAAAGCATGTTAAAATATGTGATATCATGCCTACAAGCAAGGGTGAAGGTCGAATCAGAGAAAATTTAAAATGCACCGAGAAACAAGCAGCATCAGCAAGAGCGGTGCCAGAACGAACAGATTTTATTCCTCTCTACTTCAGGACCAAAAAGGGGAGGGGTGTGTGTGTGTGGGAAAAGAAATATTGGAAGTCCTCCTTACTTGGGGGCTGTGTCTCCATGCCACTGACCTACTTCTACTTGAAGCACTCTGCTTGGAGAGACTCGCTAATGCTCGAGAAAAAGGTCTTGTACCACAACAATATTGTGCTACAACAGTGCCCACAGTCTGGCTGCTCGGGGATTTATAAGCCAAGCTCACAAATAGACAGTAATGAGTTACTCACCAGAGGCTGTCAGCAAAGTTGCTAATTAGTACAAATGGTAGTAGATCTTGTAATGCTGTCCCCTGCTTTAGTGGGAACAGTTCCAAGACCACCTAACCTGTATCTTACCGGATTAAAGACAGATTGGCTCCCTTTAGTCCAGCCTGGCATTTCTGGGGGTTTTAAAGCACGAGACAGAATCAGAGTTATTTATAAGGAAAACTCAGGTGCAAACTTAACCACGCAAACAAAGTGACTCAGTTCCTGGGGGGACACCCCACGTGCAGAAAATAATTACTCCTCCCTCTCCTCACGGAAGAGCTGATGCACCCATGTCAACAGAAGCCCTTCAATTGAATTTTGCAAGAACTGGGCCAAGTCCCAGGGCTGTGAGTGCCAACGCTGCCATGGGGAGCAGCACACCTTGAGCTCCCTAGCCTGCAGAGCGGACAAAAACCTTCGGCTAACCAGCAGCTCTAAGGCTTCCAGTACAGATAAAACCACCAGAAAAGGCAATTAGACGGGGCACAGTTTTAATGTGCAGCCTTCAAACAGGGAAACACTTCATCTTCTCAGAATTTCACAGGACCGTGGTAACAAACTGTTGACATGCTAAAGCCACTATTAAGAAATATGATGCTAAAAGGGAAATAAGAAGAATTATTGACTGCTTATTGCAGTTTAAATATATTTACTATTTAAGAAATGCACCGAAGTTGCATTCCTGTTCCCTCTGCCAATGAATGTACAGAAAAACCAGCACATCAAATTTTAGAGTTTTTCTGGTACTAATTCCTTCAAAAAGAACCAGGTTTTAAAAACCACTGACCTGTCTGGCCACTGAAAATGTAAGACATTTTCTATTAAAATACATCTTTCTATCAGCAGAAATATTTTCTGTAATATTTTCTGCTGTAAAATTCCTAGGAAATTAAAGCAGATCAAAACCATTTAATATGTATTAAGAAAACAATTTAGACAAGAGGGGTCAGTAATGGAAAGGTGAGATATCTACGACTGGAGCCAAGTTGCAGAAAGGGTGAGCCATTTGTAGCCAAGTTAAACAAGACACAATTAAGGTTAACTTGGCTCTGCTGGTTTGTGTAAACCCACACATGAGGATTGTGGGGGGCTATAACAGTTTCAGTGTGACTTATTTACCTTGGCCTTTTCACGGACCCTGTTGTAGGTCAGCTCTGTTTGGAGACATCACACCTTTCCACCCATTCCTCACACCTGGCTTCTTATCACACCTTAAATGCTTGCACCAAACGGTGTATTTTGTTGAGAAAAACAAAGGCTGATGGGGATGGCAAGCAAATGTCTATCAAAATATTTTTAAGCGGTGCAGACGTTTTAGTAGATGAAAAAAGTTCCCCCCAAAAGGTTTATTTCTACTAGAAATCTATCTATATTGTAAAAAATGAATACATTTTTTCAATACATTTCAGTTCTATTCCCCTCCCAAAGCAAGCAGGTGTATTTTATACTGGGGTAGTTCTGTCCCATGTTGTCTCACAGACACATCCTGTGGTAATTCCCTTCTACCACTTTGCTGCCCTGTCACAGCACACATGCAACCACAGAATGTCATCATGGAGGGTCCATCATCCAAGGACCTCCAAGAGCCTCATTTCAGGAGTACTGGGCAGCTGTCTCCCCTCACCAGCCTGGAAGAGCCCCAGCACAGACACAAAACCTGGCTGGGGAGTCAGAGCCTGCAGTGTGCCCAGAGAAAAGAGCAATGTGCTACAGTTCCTTGTAGTAACCAGGAATAACACACTTTTTTTTCCCCCTCTGTTCAGTGATTTCATTGCAACTCAGGCTCCTAAATGCTTTTATGGATCCAGGCCAAGACATATTCAGTAATAGATACTGAAACAGATTATTTCATGAGCCAGTTCTGTAGGTTAATTCACACAAGTGAGAAAACAGTTCTGATTGAAGGGCGGAGTGATTTTTAAAAATTTGATTCATACAGAAGTGTTAACAGCCTTTTGCTTATACCCACAATTGCTGAACAGAATAGAATCAGTGGAAATGTTATTTCCAAGTACTGTGGTGTAAATAAAACCTCCTCTCTCTGACTCACATCGTGAGTCATTTTTGTCTGTACGTTTTTATGCCGAGGAGGGATATAACTCCAAGCATTCTCCTTATGGAGAGCTTCTTGTGCCTCAGATTCTCTGTTGCTCTTAGGCTTTGTGGACTCTTAAAACCTCTAGCTCTAGTAATTTCCCTCTTGTTTATTGTAACCCCATCCCACTTGTTCAGCTCGCTGGCACGAGTGAATAAAAAGACCTGAAGTTATATCAGTTACAGAGTTGGCAATTGGTAGTGAATGACATAGAAAATGATAAAATAAGCAGGAAAGGCTGCGTTAGAGCAGCAGCACCTAGGCAAATTTACACCTTGTGCGTGCAATGACTGTAGGGCATCGCCAATTACTTCAGCTGGAAATGTCTCCTCCTTTTCTAAGGACCTTGCTGCTCACCGTTTTCACCAAACCATCCTCATTTGTGGCCCAAGGACTGGCCTAGCCCATGTGTGAAGGCAAAAGAGGAAGAGTAAGGAATGGGAACTAAACTCAGCCACATCCATGAGTGTTGTCTCTATTTTTGGCCTTGTGAGAGCCCTGTGGGACAAAGTGAGATGTGACACATCTCACAGTAAGGATGGGGAGTAGGTGGGGCTGTCCCCCTCCCGCTGCTGTGGCTTTGTGCTGGCCCATCCCTCACAACACCAGCCAGGCTCAGAGCCAGGGCTCACGATGTACCTGCCCAACACGTGCCACAGTGACCAGGTTTGGGATAATTGCTCATCCTTCAAATACCCTGAATGCAAAATGAGACAAGAATCTAATGGGGGAAAAGTTATTGTAGCCAGGTGTATATGAATAAACATGTAAAAAAGCTACATGCAGGAGAGGGTCTCGATTAACAGCTTTAAATCCAATATTTTATATATATATATATANTACCCAACACAAGGAAGAGTGATGCTAATTCCTTAATTCTGGCAGATTTTGATGACCTAAATTTTTTGCCTTCTGTAAAATAAATGGGAGCCAGCACAGGTTTTGAACAAGTCAACTTTGTTTGCCAAACAAATCAGTTGCTCAAAAAGATTATGGACGTTAGCAGGTGATGAGTTTTCTGGTTTTTGATTCTTGGTGAGGAAAAAAGTTGAATAGTGAGTACTAGAGGAATACCACGTGTAGCAACTCACACGTAACACAGGGGGCGGGTTTTTGGTTTACTCCCGAGTAGATCCAGGACTTCCATGACAAAAGCAGTGTGTTCCAATGGGCACAGCTCTCTACAGTCCCACCCGGTGGATCAGCTAACAGCCAAATACATGAGATATTCACCAAGAAAGCAGCTAGCAGGTGTCGTCTTGGAATTCCTTAAGTGTTCTTAGCAAACCAGGTGCCCCCAGGAAGGAGGCAATTGAGGTATCAGTTATATCTCTACACCTGCTTGCAAATGCTGATCCAGGCCCTCACACTGAGCACTTAGCCAATAGGAAGCTAATGTACAGCAGTGACTAATTGATAATTAAAGAAACCTTTAGGAATACCATAAAATATCTGGCACAGGATTCTCTCATCCACTTAGCAGAGGCTGCTCTGCCATGCACTTATCATCCCGCTCTGCTAGTTTTCATAACAATTAAGATGGTGAATCTGTGTGAATCTGGGTTCAGTTGCAATTTACAGAGCACTGCCTGTGTTTTATTGTTGTCTGATGGCTCCTTCTTTAGTCTGCAGAGGGGATCACTCTATTACTGTGCTTTCGACGGCTCACAGGTTGGCCCTTGCCCCTCTCTTTCATAAAGTAAGTATAATTAGATGATAATGCCCTTCTTGTCAAAACTCACTGCTTATTTAAGCCTGCAGTAATAATTTCGATTTATTAAAGATTTATTCAGATAACATTATTATCACTGTTTATTCAAACGGACATTCTTTTTTCTTTTTCCTTCCTTTTTTTTTTTTTCTCTTCCAGGGGAACAAAAGAGATAATTCCTGCAAACAGATGTAACAAACCTGTCAAGCTCTCAAATGGTTAAGTTGAGCATTTTACTTGGAAAGGCTGACAAATTTTCTTCACTTCAAAATATCATTAACACCAATAACACATTTGCCCAAGCCTATTTCTAAGTTGTAAAAAAAGATTGCTACAGATTAAGACCCTTGATATAATGCTATAAGCTCCTAACAATGGTATCTTTTATAGTGAAGAGCAACTGCAGACACAAATTGCCCCCTTTCCTGCACCTTTTTCACAAAAATCAATATTAAAGTAGTAGCTGCCTTAACTCTCCCATAGACTATATGAGAAAAAACCACAGCCACGCTTAGGACAGTTTAGGTCAATAAAGAATCAATACTGTGGTTGAATCTGTAGAAAGATAAAAGACTTGGAACTCACTACACTGTGCCCTATTGTTTCTCTCTATTTTGAAAAGAAGCTGAAGTGCTCACTTTTTTCCCCTTAAACCGGCAATGAATTTCGTGTTTGTGGGAAGCGAGGGAGGTCACTGGAGGCTGCATGTGGCTTCAGTGCCTGCAGACGAGGGGTCTGATCTTGTTCACCCACACCTCCCCGCCAGTTCCAGGGGAGCCCAGGGAGCGGCAAGAACGCAGCGCTGGGCCCCCGGCGGCCTGGAAACCAAAACACAGCTCCGGCTCCCATCAAGCCCAACTCATTTATTAACCGTGGAGAGAACACCCAGAAAAACCGCGCGCTGCAAGGGCTCTCATCGTGATTTCCAGCTCCCTGTCTAGTAGGAAGAGGAGAGCTGATTTTGAGCAGGGAGCTCTCAGATGCGCGTGGCAATTGCCGGGCGCGTAGATCCTGCTCCAGGGCTGAAGGCAAGCTCACCCTCCACGTCTCACGTGGTGATTAGACCAAATTTCAATCCCCGTGTGAAAAAACACAGGTTCAGGAGCAAATAAATATCTCACCAGGCACACACACATCTCCCTACACGTGGTTTGGATTTGTTTCCCTCTGCTTTATCCCTTTCAGTGCACTGTGCCTCCTTTATAAGCCTGAGAACTGCAACCATATACCTGTCTGGAGAGTAACTGAACATGAAAAAATATTGGTTTGTGTGGACTGGAGAGTTCAGATAAAAACAATTTATGAGCCCAAATCTTCCAAATTCTTTACTTGAAGATGCACTTTGTTATCCTACAAGGGGCAGCTTCCAGCACTTCTCAGCTTACAGCCATAGCTCCTACTTGCAAAAGCTGAGGGAAAATCTAGATAAAGCTGGAACTGCAGCTCCTCACAAAGATTGGTGAGGAAGTGGGTAGCAACAGAAAGGACAGCCACAGTTTTAAATGCACTTGGCTGTTGAAAGAAATGGCAGCACTCTTGGAATGCTGGGGCTCACAAATTCACAGGGAACTCTCCCACCCTGATCCACAGTTTAGTTACGATTAGAAAAAGCAAACGGGTGTTTTTAACATTGCAGACTGAAATGTTCCTGCCTCCAAGATGCACTGAAGAACAGCTGACAACAGTGTCTCAGGCACTTTACATGAAGAGCAAATACAGTTCTTCTATTCAGCATTAACAGGATTTTTTTTGGCTAGATAATTAGTTGTTATTAATAATAATTAATACTAGTATTAATATTATTAGGGTAAAATTCTCTTTCATTATATTGTCTGGCTCTTTTTCTTCTGCACAAGATTATCCTGACCTCCTCCTTTCCCACTGTGAATACTGGAGACATGGAGAAAGGGTGGTGGTAAATGCGTAACCCCAGCAAACTGATAAAGGAGTGTCTGAGGTGCTCCCAGTACTTCACACCATGGAGAAGCCTGAGTACATCCACTCTCTGCTCTAGCCCTGGCACTGTGATGGGAAAGAGACAGAAGAGACAGGTAAATAAGCAAATAAGCAGTCTTAGGGGTAGAATCTCCATGGTTTTAGCAGGACATTGTGGAGATCCTTCACCTAAAGTTGCCTTGAACATCTACCGCCAGAGAAAAAAAGAGCAACGTTTATAGATTCAACCATTTTACCTCCAAGCCTTGGACTTTTTTTCCTATTCAAATACACTTTTCCCAAGACTTTGTGCCTATACAGTGTTTTCTTTCATTATTCTGCCATCTCCTTCCCACACTTCTCTTCCCATCCAGTTGCTGCTCATGTCTCTCCCTAGCCCTGGCTGTGGTTTTCATCCTCACTGACCATTTTCTCAGCTCCTTCTTCAGAGTCTACACTAAGCTTCTTAGACCTCTTCCAAACCTGAGGTGAAACTCTGCCACAGCATTCCCTTTGGATGGCTCTGGTGACATCTGTCTGCATGCTGGTGTCCCAAAAAGGGCTGGACAGGGAGATGAGCTGGGAGGTTCAATGCAGCTTGTCAGATTTGGATTGGGCTCCAAAGAAATCAGACTTTGTGGTGGGAGGTAGGAAAGAAAAGCAGAGTGCAGTGATCTCTTTCAGTGTAATGACAGAGTCTCTCTGCAAAGAGCTGACGTGAGTTCAGATTTTAGGGCCCTCCAGTTGATTGTTACCCCTGCTCTGCTGGTACCTTCAAGGGTCAGGGAAAGCAGCTCGTTCCTTTTGTGCTGAGGCAGCTCAGGGAGCTCTCAGCCACCCACCCAGCTGGGTGACTGGAGACTCCCAGTTTGCTCCCAACAAGGTGTGAGCCCCAATTATGGCTAAGGTTTTTTTGGGTCAGACAGTGGTTTCATTTCCAAAAAAAGTCTTCCTTTCCTCAACTTGCCACTAACCCATTTCATCATAACCACACCAGACAAATTCAGTTTTTCAGCCTTGCAGCACGGATCAAACAGCAGGCTCAAGAAGAGAGTAGGCTCTGAGCAATTCCCCCTCAGTTACTCTCTCCCCAGCTGAACAATGCCAGGACTATTCCTGCTCTCCCTGACTCTGGCAGCACAAGGTCAAGTGCAATATCATTATCTCCTGGTTTGATTTACACTAAATTATAAAATCAGGGCTTTGAATTAAATAGTGTGCAAACATCAAGAACTTAACAGTTAATTTCCCCCCGTATCTCCAACAAGATCTCTTACACTTCCCCTTTTCAATTAACATCACCTTTCTGAGTCAGTTCCTGAGATGCATCTCTGTGCTCGTGTGCTGGTGTACAGGGCGTGCTAGAAGTCTGATCCCTATTACAGGCTGGAAGACAAAAATAATTGTAGCCTTCCTTGATTTTTGTTAAAGGCAGAAACAACAAAAATTAATCTTTACACAAACAACCCAAGGGAGCATCCAGTGGGACTTTTCAATCTATTCATGATCTGTAATTCCCAGCCCCCAAAGTTTCCATGTTACAGCTTAATATCTAGGGACTCCATATGTTGAGGGAACACAGCAGAACCAAAATGAGCTGAAAAAAGAATGCATTAGATTCAAACATGGGATAAAAGAGTACCCAAGGAGCCCTTGTTTCATTTTCTCTACCTGGAACCATGGGACAGTGCAGCCATCTCAGCCTCATTCAAGTGTAACATTTCTTTTGAATATGACAGTGGTGGTGACCTTGTCATTAACTGATGCTGGTAGCAACACTTCAGCTTTCATAATTCAGTTAATTTTCAAGCCAGTGGTTACTGAACCCCCAATAAAACTTCAGTATAATTAAACTGTATTAAAAATAATAATAATAAAAATATCAGCCCACCTTCTGATCAAATAACAGTCAATGTTTGACTTGGACTCACTAAAACAAGGAAGTTTTTGCAGTTATGGGGTAAGGAGAATTTGTCCAGAATTTTTATGGATACTAAGATGGTAGACAGTGCTGTCCTAGTGTGGCCAACCTTCCCTGTGCTGTGAGCACAAAAGCGAGGCAGGGGGAGCATTCCCCATATCTTTGAAAACCTGACCCTAATCTCTTTTTTTCATACAAATCCTGTGCTAAGCACGCTTAAGATCCTTTCTTTCTTTTTGCTTTTCTTCTCCCTCCACAATTGGCCATGACCCTTAGAAACCTGAGAACGTTGCTTATTTCCTGGTGGATTTGTGCTCTCTTGCTTGGCAAGACAAGCCATTCTTCCCTTCTGCCACTTTGTTCCCCCAAACCACCACTCCTGTACTTGGTGCACTCGGTGAACTTTGCAAAGCAGAGGCTGCTCTTGCTGCCTTTTCTTCATGGCCTCCTCCAGCACCATCCCTGTGCTTTCCCTGTTTCCCTGCACTCTGGGAACAGTTGTGGATTCAGTAGGGGTCCTTCACGGATGCTCAGCAGCAGCAGCAGCAGCAGAGCGACATTAGAATTAATCCCAGAGAGGAAGGAAAGACAAACAGCAGCTTTAGAGGTGCCAAAAGCTCTGCCATGTCCTCCTCTCGGCTTAGTGTCTTTCATTCAAAATCAAGTTTCAGTCACTCTACTTCTCCCTCCTTCTTGAGAAAAAAAAAACAAACAACCCAAA
>WAAG01004419.1:0-29309 GCA_013390105.1 Tichodroma muraria
TTTTTAAATTATCTTAATAAAGAGATAACAGTTAATAGGATAACACTTAATAGGAACTGTTATTCCTATGCCCATATCTTTGCCTGAGAGCCCCCTAAATTTTCAAAATCAGAATAATTTGGAGGGAGGGGGTTTACATTCTCCATTCCAAGGGTGGCTCCTGCCTTTCCTTAGCAGACACCTGTCGCTCAAACTAAGACACACATTTACGATGCAGTAAGTTCTATTGTTAAAGACACCGTCTAACAAGCATTTGTACATAAATTTAAAAAAATACTTGTATTTTTCAGAACCATCCCTTACGACGAGAAAGAAGCCTGCAAGTAGATAGTTCTGGATTCAGCAGGTTTCAGTGTGACAGACAGAGAAATCTTAACAAAACATTGTGTGACCTTTCTGCATTTAAATTTTCAGTCCAAATTGTGCATTAATAGAGTGCTTGCAGCAGGACTAGAGAATGATTTATATAAAGATTGGTGTTAATTACTGCCTGTGATCAGAGAGATAAATGAGAGAATGTAAGGCTCCTCAGCTCTTAGTTCATTTTCCACTGTTCTCCACAGGACTACAAACCAGTTGTGAGACCACCAATGTCACAGCCTTCCGCAGGCGCTCTTCATTCTGCTCCCCTTTGTCAAAGGGATAACAGCTCTCCCTGAGCTCCTGAGAGCAAACCAGCACCAGCAACACACAAATTTGGAATGGACTGGAAAGAGTAAGAATAATCAGAAAACAAGGGAAAGCATTTGTGAGGCAGGGCAGAACTTGAAGATTGTGGTAACTTTCACGCACACAATTAGAAGTTCCAAAGCCCTACATTTGCATCCTAGGACTCGGGGTCAGTAAATGGCTTTCAGCAGCTTTGATTTAGCAAACAGAACATTCTTCCACTAAAATGTAGCCCTAGTAAATAGACTTTGCAGAGATACTGTAAAATTTCTCAAGAACGTTTTTATAGATTAATGGAGTATAGAGTAGCCTTAATGGGAAATTAAGCTATAACAACCACATCAAAATCTTTACACTGCTACTGTAAAAATACTTATTAAAAGATATAGCTGGCAAAGTTAACCTTTACTTTCATAAAAGGGCTGTGCTCTTCATACCTGGCAGGCAATCGAACCTCTTGTCTCCCACTCTCTATAGCTCCTCCAGGGTGAGCTTCTCTCTGAAGGTTAGTGTTCCTCTCACACCTTGCTCTAAATGCTCTAAAACCATGTCTGAACAGCACAGAGAAAAGGCCGTGTCTCCAAGCAGCTGTATCTTAATCAGAAAAATTTGTCATCTACTTCGCTCTCCCTGGTTCTCAAAGACAGCTGAATTTTGTAGCATCAAGGCCCCAAAAAGCTGCTGAATGGCATACTTTAATATAAACACATCAGTGATGAAGAGGTGGACAAAACCCAGAAAGTTTCAGTGTCAATACTTAGGGATAAATGTCCATTTTCTCTTCAATTGATGAGCTACAAGGGGAACTGAGCCTTCAGTTCAGTGCTGCCGGTAGCATTCACTGTTCCTCCTGAAAGAAGGGATTAAATGAACACAAACACCATTACAAAAGTGGCAGCTGCATTTCCTCAGCCATGCTGTCACTTACAAAAAACCACAGAATAGCAATACCCAGAGCCCCCAATTGTATTCTCAGTCCAATCCACTGACTGCTCTCCACCTCAGTTCAGTGGGAGCCAAACTGCAGCAAACACCTCAATATAAGAAGAAATCACCTTGGTGGGTTCTGCGATCAGGCAGAAAACTCAAATCTGCACGGAACTGTCTGAATCCCACATGCTAAGCCACCCTCAAGGTCCAGTGTGATTTGGCTGCAGCAGGAAATGACAGAGCTATATCCTGAGTGATGCATAACACAATATTACTGGTCTTACACCCACTACAAACCTGCTTTCTGCACTGCATCCCCAGGTCCCTCACACCCTTCTGTCTGTGGGAGACTTCTGCATGTTCCCATCTTCCTGTCCTTTATCTTGGAAGGCAGTACTCAGAGACACTTTTACTTCTTATTTCATGCTAAGGTCTGTGTTCTTATGGTAACACCTCTCACGTGCCCAACGCAGAGCAGCTCTCAAATGTAACCAACTAATGCTTCAAAGGTATAAGGTATATCGCAAGGAAAAAGAAGGTGAATACTCTAACAAGTGTCCTACCCTTTGATGCCTCTGCATCCTCTGTTAGCTGAAACCCCTGTCATTCCCACTGGTTCTGTCTGCAGAGCACTGAGGAATAGTGTGAACTATAGAAATTCCAGAAGAAACCAAACCAGAAACTTCACTACAGGAACCTCTTGGATGTACTGCTACTGTATGTGTAGCTGATTTCTGCATCAAAGGAAGCTGCTTTGTGTATAGGAGTGACTTGTTTATTAAGCCTTAATATTCCAAATAGAGTTAATATTACTGTAACTTAAAAAGATCATGTTAGGCTTCAGTGACAATGCAGTAAACTGCTCCTAGGTGATTCCTGACTGCTCCATACAAGCACATCTTAGTTCCAATCTGACACTGTGGACTAGTTTCTATACGCTGCCATGAAAAAACCAGAAAAACCGAAACACCCAAGCTCATAATATTGCCTTGAACACAGGATTTGCTCTTTCACAGAGCAGTAACAGTAACATACATTACACCCTCTGCAGTGACCCAGAATGCTTTACAAACTGCCTTTCAGAACTACACACTCCTCACAGAGCACAAACTGACTGAAACGCAGCAGCTTCTTCCGAAGGAAACACAGAAACTTCTCTAGGCCAGAGCAAATACAGAACGCCATTTCCACCTCTGCTGAAAAGACGTGAGTTCAGAGGCAGCACCCAGCTAAGCATTGTTACTGCTTCATTTCCTGGATGAAAACTAATTTACTCTTGGCCAGAAAATAACACTTCCAATAACCAGAAACTGAAAGAGGGCCACAGAGCATGAGGCTGGCATAAGGCCAAAACCCCGGCTAAGAAAAGTGCTTTTACTTTGAAAAGCATCACCTGGCGGTGCTCTTTGTCACAGCGGCACCTTGGCTGCCCCACTCAAGATCCATAGAAAGGCGCATTAGTATCCAGCAAAATGAGCTGGACAGGCCATGGAGAACACGCTGCATCATGGGCAGGAACGTTACAGGAACAACAGGTCAGAAAACCATACTTGAACAAGGATCACCAACAGCATGTAAACCACACTTTTTAAAATTACTGCCTTTTCCAGTTCAGGAGGTTACAAAGCAATTTGCAAGTCACCCTCTTAATTATCAGCAGTATTTTACCTAAATAGATCAGGCCAAATCCTCCCTGGCCGATCTGACTGCCCAGCCTCCAGGTTTTTCCTTCGGTGTCTTTCAGGATCATGTCCTTAGGGAGCGGGACTGGCAGCTTGCCTCGGCCGGGACCTTTGGGCGGCATCGTACCTTGAGGGAGGCGAAAACGAAAGTTTGTTGAAAAAACGCCGCCATAAGGTACAATGTCCCTCGATGCGCTTTGCCCACCAGCACGGAGCAGGGACAGCGATGCCCCTCGGCCATCTCCCCTTCACCCACCTCCACAGTACCCCCTCGGCCTCCCCCCGCCGCCGGACGCAAACTTCCCGGCCGGGCACTTCCGCAGCAGCGGGAGGAGGAGGAACGGGCGGCGGGACGCCGTCTTCCCGCGGAGAAACCCGGGGCGGGGAAAGCTGGGGCGGAGATCGGGGCAGGGCCGGGACAGCCCCGGCCGGGCCGGGGACCCCCGCGGCCGCCTCCTCACGGCCCTCAGCGCGGCGGGGCGGGGCGCGCGCCATTTCCCGCCTCCCCTCAGCCCCGCCCTGAGGCGCCGCCACCGCCCCGCAGGGAGACGGGACGGGGGGGAGGCGCCCGGAAAGCCGCCGTGTGCCCCGGGCGCTCCCGCTCCTCGCTCCGGGGACAGGGAGACGGGGGAGCAGGGAGATTACCGGGAACGGAGGAGGAGGGAGATGGATCAGGGAGATCATGAGGGACGCAGGAGCAGAGGGGGATGGCGTCCGCGAAGCCGCCTCAGCGCCAGGTGTTCCCGCTCTCCCGCCTCTGAGGGTGCGCTTCGCGAGGGAGGAACTTTTGAAAATTATTCCGTGCGTAGAGAAGTAGGAGGTCAGACTCTCTCCTGCCTGAGGCAAAAAAGAAAATCGCAGCTGACAGGATTTGGGGTGCAGCAGGCACTTCCAGGAGGTGCAGCGAAGTCACAGAATTGTCACGGTGCTGCGCCTCGCTCAGGCCACTTCGGTTTTCCCTCAGGATCTTCCTGGCAGAGGTGAAGGGTAACAATTTCCACCCAGAAACACAGATACTCACCCAGAACAGCACGGGAAAAGAGGTAATGGCTACCTCAGGCTGGTTCCAGGCAGGGACAGAGGAGAGAGAGACGCAGCTGACCCAGGAGTCAATCAGCCCCATCTCCCTGTAAACTGGCAGTAAAGGACGCTGTGAGGTGAGTTTTAATTCCCCAAGATCCCAGGGCATAGCTTTGATCACAAGCCTCCATTTTGTGCAAGCTTTGCTTTATCAATAGGGTCCATTCACCCAGGTACACACCACTCAGGCAGAACTCAGTGGGGACCACCACACCACAACTGCAAGTCCTTTTCCGGAAAAAAGGGTATAAAGCTTAAAAGTTTAAGCCCATTTCTTAAAAAAAAAAAAAAAAAAGGACTTGTGTTTTTTTTAAAAGAACAATCAAAATCCAAAACATCAGCAACCATATAATTTACAAATAAAAGTAGTAGCACGGATTACAACTGCAAAGCCTGAATTGTCGTCAGTAAATTAAGCCTTTATGTAGCAACCCTTTTGGCTTCATCAGTGTTGCAGGCTCTGTGGTTTATCATTGCTAAAAAGACCGGCTGAAGAATCACCAGCAGAAAGCTCAGCCATAAAGGGAACAAATTCAAAGTTTTCATAAAGCATTTTGTAGAATTTTCCCCCTTTGCAACAAATATCAAAACAGATTGTAGGAAGGTGGTGTTGGGGTGGTTTGGTTTATTTAAAAAAGCAACCACAGATGCCCAGTTCAGCATCAAAGAAACCATCACCATTATCAGTATTTAACCATCACCCTTATCATCATTATCTGGAAAGGATCTTTCCAGAAGAAAATTACCTCGAAATAGTTGCCTGGGAATCAGAGGACAAGCCTCTGTTTAAAGAGAAAACTTTTTTGCTCAGCTGTTGCAAAGAGGTATCCACGTGATTAAAGCGAAATGAAAGCGCTATCAAAGGGCTTCCTGCTTCCAAGCTCTTTCCCCGCCCACAAAGTTTCACCAGAATAAGAAAGTGAAACAAATCAGATGAGGTAGAGGAAAAAAAAAAACCAAACAGGTTACGAATATTTGAATAATTCATAGCGTTCTGAGGAATTGTCAACCATCATTAATAACTTAGAGCTCTATCACAACTTGTGCAATTTAACATTAACATGTGGTATAAGAGGGTTTAAGGTATTTATCCTGCAAGTAGTGAGAAATACCAGTTGATTGTTTTGTTTGCTGGGTTTTTGTCTTTCTTTTTTAATCAGAGAATAGATGCAAAGTTAAAGATTTTCCAGCTTTTATCAGTCATTAAAAGTTAAAATCCTCAAAGAAAACCACTCAGGAATGCAATAGAAACTAGTCATATGACTCATATTAAAAGAAAATACTAAAAAGAAAAGTTCCTGCACATACCAGGCCACTCCTGAAGAATGAGTTTCTACTTTAAATCCAGATCTTCATTAACAATCAACCATAACTAGTAGGCCCACAAAAAGGTGAGTGTTACCAGCAAATTTTTTATGGTTTGGTTTCAGATACTTTAAAGCACAAAATTGGCACATACATACTTCTAAGAATTAATCAAGACGAAAGGCTTTACCTGAGAAAAGCTCTAAGCAGATTAGAACTTGGTTCTAGAGCCTTTGACCCTGTTAATTGCACATTCACGTGTTTTGTGGGTGGGACTAAGAAATTCTCTTTTCCTGTTGGGCTGAACTGGAGATGGGGCTTTTTTCTTTTTCCCTGCTCATCATCAACCAATTAGCAACCCTCCCAGAAACCTGACCTTCATTTAGGCAGGTTAAATAAAGCCGAGTGCCCTCTTCACAGTTGTTACAAATTAGCACTTTGGGGAGGTAATAAACGGGATGAATGGCCATAATAACTGCAGATGTGGGGGTGGTTTTGTTGTTTGGGTTTGGATTCGGATTTTTTCAGGAAAGCCTAATTTTGATGGGAGCAGTTTCCCTTCAAGGTGATACAACTACCACTATTGCCAAATTCGAAAATCCTAATAGGAGAAATGTGGATGTGCTAATAAGAGTAAAAAACGTACAAATCCTACCAGTATCAACCTCTTTCTAGCATGTGTTCTGGAGAGTAGCAATCAGCTGTGCTGGTTCACCATGAGCTGCATTTAAGGAGTGTGGTGAGATTCTCAGGGAGTCAGCGCTTTCTTTAAATGTTTAATAAGACAGCAAACCTGTCCTGAGGCTGTATTTGTTTCTGTCTTTGTCTTAAAGCACTGTACATTAAACATTCAGTCCATCTTCCATTTATTTTGTTTTTCTTCTCCTTGCTCAAACCTAAGCTTGAAGATAAAAGATTGCAGTCAATTATATGAAATCTTGCAGTCACGTGCACAAATCCCCTTAAATTTCCTGCAGTAGGTGAGCACTTGTAGCTTCTCTCACCACTGCATTGTGATGCTTTTGTGGTATTTAACACTGGCGTTTTAGCGCTCCCACATTCAATTCCACTGCTTTGCTCCAGATCTCACTGATGCTTAAAATATCATGGCTAAATTTACTCCAGAGATGTAACATCTCTGTATTAAGAGCATTGACAACAAGGCATCGAGTTTCAGACGGCTTCCCAGTTTGTGCTGAGGAATCTATTTGCGTCCCTGCATCTGTGCAGATCCCCTGCTCCTGCCGTGCTCGCTCCGTTGTTGCCGCGCTCTGCCAGCTCCGCAGAACTTTGCGAGTAATTACTTCTCGCAGTATCCGGGGGCCGCGTTGCTCAGCTCAGTCATTGTCTGGGTGCACTGACACCCATTCGAGAGCCTCCTGACTCTATTTTGTGTGGCTGGCCCGGTGATTGAGATCACGTAATTACAATAATTAGGAAGCTCACCTCAGGATATTATCAGAGCAACCCACCCAAACCTAAGTCCATATGGTTTGAAATAGCTAATGAGTCAGTTAATGTGCTATGTCCAGGAGTAATGGACACTCAATATGGATGGCATGGAGACATCATTTACCAAACTCATGACCGATTAAGGCTTTTCATGTAGACAGTTCCTGTATTTTGCAACTCACAGTAAGTTCAACCTATTAGGGGTGTTTATGTGTTAAGCAGATCAGAGGAAAGCAGCAGAGACTTGTAAAAGGCAGGTAAGAAATTAGTCCTCTCTTTAAAGAAAATACAAAAGATTGGAGATCTGGGAACTTTCATTTGAAACAAATTATTTTAGAAGTGCTGTCAAGGTACAGTGACAGTGGCAATAGGTGACATTTGCTGTAGTGTATTATAGCCTGAATGAATGACTTCCAGAGGGGCCACTTTTGCCTCTGGAACTTACTTTCCTTTAACACTCACCTTGCTACTGATCCTATAGAATTGCAGCCATTTTTACACCCTGACCTCACTAGAATAGGAAATTAATACAAGGAAGGCAAACTTCCTGGCAACAAAAGCACCAAAAGCTCTGCAAAAGGTAAGAAGGAATGTCTGGCTTTTGAATGAGCTTCAGAATGTGCCTGGTCAGGGTCAGGATTCTTCTCACTGAGGAATTATTTTAATTTTAAAATGCTGCTCTCTCATCATTTTCATGGCTGTTGGGATGAGATGTTACTCCCTATTCCTATCACTCTATCTGCAAAGATGGTCAGACCCTGGGCATGTTCCTCATCTCTTGGATGTCAGAGGTTTTATTGCTCATGCCTTTAGAAAGCAATTATTGCTGAGCACTGAAGAAAAAGTGTTTTCTTATCCATTTTTATTTTCTTTCAGAAATGTGTGAAGAGGCAATGTAAGTTTATTGGTGGTATGGGAATGGGTTGTATTTGCAGGGAGGGCAGACTCTCTAGTGCTCAGAGCAGAGAAGGGGATCAGGAAGATTCCCCTGATGGGAGTAATTCCTGGGATCCTAATCCTGGTTCAGCCACTGCCTGACCTTATAGGAATAATTTCATATTTGTTTCATTTTATCCAGGTGGAGCAGTCTGGATGGCTTGGTTTGAGGCACTGAGATTCTCTGTGTGTGTGTATTTGCCATGGCTATTACCTGATGAGAGGGTACATATAAATCACTCCAGTGTTTCCATTTCTGAGACTATCCACATAAGTTGTTCAAGAAGGGAAACTCATCTGTCATGGCATTCATTATTCACGTATCAATGCTACTTTTTATGTATAAACTTAATTATGTTGATAGGATATATTAAATATGACTCATTTTACTGCAAGATTGATTTTTTTTCCCCTGACCTCAGAATAAATATTGATCTTCATGATCTTTAAATGTAGTGCAAAGGTTGTTATATTAATGGCATATTAATAGAAAGTAGCCCTGACCATGCAATATTAATATATTTGCATTGTTATTTCTCAAATCCCACCCAGAAAAAGAGTCAGGGTGCCAATGCCTTCTTTCCCAGAAGAAATCAGGGAGCTACTGACTTTTCTGATTTTTGAAACTCCTTCCTATTCGTTGTTGTGCGTTGTATTGCACTAAACAGTTAGTTCATTTTTGTTGTTACATTGCACTGGGTGGTTTGTCATCTTTGCACACAAAAATAGTTCTACTGTATTTTGCACATGGTGTGTCCTGCACCCCCTCCAGGTTCTGGCTGGTAGCCTCCGGTCCGTCCCTCACCACACCCCCTCCTCCGCAGGTCATTTTCCCTTGGTTGTAGTCCCTCTCCCCCTCCCCGCCCCTTTTCCCCGGCCGCGTGGCCTTTGATCTCTTTTCTCCTGGAATTCGGGTTCTGCAATCGAGCAGTGGCGCCGTGGTCCCGAGGAAGAAAAGAGCCCCTCTGTCTTTTACCTCCGGTCCTTTGTCGGGGTAACGCACCGGGCTCTGGAGCTAGCCAAGATTTTGACCCCAAGAGTGTGAAACCCTGATGGTTGTGGTTTAGTTTTTTGGTTCGAGGTGTGTTTTGATTTTTTAAAATCAAAAAATTAAAACCAGTGATGAAGTAGCAAACAGATTGTATAAAATCCCTATAAAATAGGGATGGGATGTGTTTCCAGCATGCCCAGGAAAGCATGTCCGAACCTGGCCGTGCTCCACTTCCCTTTGCCATGCAGTCAATTCCTTGTGCAGAATCAAAGTTCTGGGAGGAGAAATGGGATGATTTGGTGGTTCGTGGCTCTGATTTCAACACTCAGGCTAGTCATTTTCTTAACAACTGATTTTTAAAAGCAGTTGCCTTTTAAACCAACTCACCTTATTCAAGTGAGGTTTTGCCCTACTGTGTGAGTTTTATTTATTTTTCCCCCTTCTCTTTTGTCTTTATAATGACTCTTGAAAATCTAGGCTTGGAACTGCTGTTCTAATGGTTGACTGAACCAAGACAGGTCTTGGTTTAATGCTCCTCATAGAGTCATTGTATGTGAGTTTTCTATAAATTCTGCTTTATAAGGAGCAGAGATAAGAGGTTACACATTGAAATAACCTTTTAAATAATACTGTACATTTTCTGTAGGTCCTGAGAAAACAGTGCCCTGTTTAATTCAGTATTACCAATTTCATGAGGAACAAAACCAAAAGAAAAGTATCCTTAAACGATTTGCTGAAGAATATAAAGTTATGAGGTGCTGGGGTATTGGTGTTAGAGAAATAAAACGGAATTCTAGGATACAAAATATAAGTCTGTGCCTTTGGAAACTGCTGGTTTGGAAGAAAAAGAGGAGAAGCCCAGAAGGACCGTGGGCTGGTAATGTGATTTCAGAAGTGTAGAAAAGTCAGGTCTGATTCTAGGTTGTATCAGATCAGGTGTTTTATTAAGAAATTCAGATTACATATTTGCTAGTCTTCCATTGAGAATTCATCCTTACAGTCCTTGAGTGTTAAATCATGAAAGTTATTTCAAACAATGTAGAGGGCAATGATCATATTCAGTTTTTCTGTGGGAAGCAGAGCTGGATTATGACTGAATTGAGTGGAAGAGGAACCCATCTGCTGCGAAGCAGTTTTTGTAAGAAACAGATTTGATAAGAAGTTGTAAAGAAATTTCTTGCCAGAGGCAGAATAAGCATAATTATGTTTTTTTCAGATGTTAGGTGTGCTGAGGGATAGGAACACACTCCTTTGCATAAACAGTAAATAGTAGGGAATTAATTAACTTGATAGTTGAATTAAGAGCTGAGCAGAGGACAGAAACAGGATATTTGTTTTGTACCTTCAGAAATACCATGAAAGGTAATAATGAGGCTGAATTTATTATAATGCGAATTATTTTATGATACGCAGGGCTCCATTTTGTAATCAACCTATCTCTCTGCTTCACGGTGTGAAGACCTATTGCTTCCATATACTTTCATCCCTTGCACAGGAAAAAAAAAGAGGGCAAGAACTGATGAGTTTGGAGATAATTTTGTCTTTTTCTCATAGGATTTCCTAGGAAAAGGAGATATTTAAGCCATTTAAACACTGTTATTAGTTTGGTGCTTCCAAAGCACAGAGACGTGATAATGGTTTTACACTATTCAAGTAAATTAAGACAACGGCATTTAACAAATGTTTCAGGAGCATCCTGGGCTGTTTGTCCCAGAAGTTTTCAAGGGAAAATTGACCTTGTTTACTTGTTGACTTAATCTTTTGATGAAAATGCAGCTTTCTGCACTTTTCTGTGACTTCAGAAATTAGGAGCTACATCTATCTATTAGGGATATCAAAAGAAATGTCTGAAAACAGTTTATGTCTGTTCCTGCATATGGTACTGTTAATTTGCTTGTTTGTGTGTCTGTCTGCTCTTTGCTTGTCTGCTTCTGTGTGTGATATTTTATTGGAGCACATGATTTGAGGAAGCTGACTGCCTGCTGTGATATTTATCCTATATAAATTCTGCATTAAATGACAAATTTTAGACCCATCAGAGACAGAAGACTAAGTCCATCCATGGAAATCCTATTTGTATTATTGCTTTCTAATGAATTCTGTACTACAGCAGGTGTCAAATCATATCTGTTGTTTTGCAGTCGAGTATGAATAGAAGATGTATTGCTATTGCAAATGAATCTAATATGAATCTAATGAGCAGTAATGAGCAACTGTTTTGTCATTATTGAGGCAACCACTGTGATGCTAATAAACTCTCGTTTCTGCTACTTGGAAAAAAGCACTGACCAGGATTTATATCATGGCCTTAATGTCCCAAAAGCCTGAGGCAAAAGAGAAGAGTGGAACCCCTAAACTGAGCATAATTTAGTAATTTTCTGTGTGGCAGGCTTCTTATTTTCTCTTATTAAATGAAACCAGGTTTAAGTCTTTCAAGCTTTCTTACATTTGAAAGAAAAAAGATGAATGGGTGTCTATTAAAGAAACATAAAATTAGGAAGATGAGCATTCTGCCTTAATTTTCTTTAACATAAGTACACTAATTCCATACTTTGACACTTGGCAGTGCTTTTGTAATGCTAAGGCAACCGTGTGCAAAAGTTTTAAAAGCAGTCACTTTAGAAGTAACAGGCCATTAAATCAATATAGAACTATTATATGTTTGGGGGTAACTATCTCAACTCTATTTTAATAGGAACTTCATTTTTTAATTTTCTAAAATTTATTTTCATTGTGTGTGGGTCATAGAACCGCCGGATACACAGAGATACCTTTGATGCGATAGACTCAATCGCTTATTCCATAACAGAAATGTAAACGAGTTCTGACTCCTGCGTGGCTCTGCGTCTTCCAAGAATAAATAATACATAGAATGATACATAAAGCTGTGTGGGAGGGACAGCTGGGTCCATGGTGCTTACAAGTGGAGCACAGGAAAACCAGTCAGCACTGCTTTCCTAAAAGCTGGGTATGATCCTTCCATCGAAAAATAATGCTTCTGTGTATAGAGGCTTCCTGGGGCCATCTCCCTGTGCTATAAAGATGCACTGGAGAGATTCATTTCAGTGCTTCATTTGGAGGCCTGAACTCTTCTGTGTAGGGTGCAGCTGTTTGGTTTACTACAGTACACTCCAGACTTGCTTTAACTGCTGGATGGAGACTGGATTGCCAATATTTAAGGTATTATATAGACCCAGCAGTGAAACTGAATTCCTGAGCAAGCCAGGGGGTGGGCATGAGGATACGTTACAGCAGTCATCTCTCAAAGTTGCAAATAGGGCGTCAGAGGTTGTAGGAAAGCCATAAACTGTTCCTTCCATGCTGGGCACTCAAAGAACTTGTGGCCTCCTGAGCAGGAGCTTGCAATGGCTCTCATTTACTGAAATTCCAGTTCCATCTTGATGCCTAAGGACGGAGGGAAGAAGGGAGTTGGGCTTTCCATCAGCTGCTCTGCTAATGCTCTGCTGTTACCTGTGTGGGCCATCACATTCAGCTTCTGTTCCCATCCTCAGTAATATGTGGATCAGATTTACTCACCCTTTAGGCAAATCACAGGATTTTTCAGTACTGCTTGATGTGCAGAGTTGGAAAAGACAGCTCAGCTGTACAGCATCAGTGTTTTAGAACTCACCAGGAAACACCTTTCTAGATATATTCCCTCCAAAATTCACGTCTTCATTCACTCCAAATGGAGTTACTTCTACAACTTGTTTGTACCACAAACCAAAGCATGATAAGGGGAGACAATCAAGGGCTTTGTTTTGGAAGAATAACCCAAATACTGGTGGAGATGCATCTTTAGTTCAGAAGGAAGCAAGAGGAAGCAAGAACAGGTCCAGATCCAAGAATTACTATTAAACCACCAGATCCAAGGATTACTATTAAACCACCATCTCCAGACAGGAGAGTCTGAGAGTTGCACATGATTGCAAAAAGACTGTGGTTATAAAGATTTTGGCTGAAATATCTGATTTCTTTGTGCATTAGGGTGTAATATGCTATATTAGTTTCTTTATTGGGGATTTGATTCCTTAGATGATACATAAAGTTTTGTGACACAGCATATCTAATGGAGGCTTTTACATTGCTCATGGAATTAATTGCATCATATATGCAAATAACAGTTCAAAGGAGTAAATTAATACTGCGTAAAAGTTCAAGACTATTTATATTTCACTTTGGTAACTACAAGTTCACAAAATCATGTAAATTAGGCCAAAAAAATCTCTTGAGGTCATCTGGTCCAACACCAGTACACAAAGCAGGACCAGTTCTGAAGTTTTATTAGTCTTCAAAGCTCAATCAGATTGCTCAAGGCCAGAGCTTTCCTGTCATCTGAACGCTGTAACAGTTTGTTATTGAATGTCTGGCAGTTTTATAACAATTTACATTTTTCCTGATTGCTTTCATCTGCACTAATAACAGACGTATGTTATGGTGGCATCCACAGGTCTTTGTTAGGGCTGGATCTTTCCTAGAGCAGTCACGGCAGAAACAGGGTTGGAAGTGTCAGCTTTTTGGAATGTAGTTGATGATCACAAGGCAGGGTGTTTCGTGGTAGTAGAAGCCATCTTTCTGTTACTTTTTTTGTGCAGGGCTTCATAGACAATCTCTGCATTCTGGATTCATGACTCATCTGTACGTGCTAATGAATGGGCTACAAAATCCAGCGCCAGAGGCAGTAAGCGTTGAGGAGCTGTTTGTCTAACAGTCTTTTTTTTTGTGCTAATAAATCTTGCTCCCATGGAAAAGCAAAGCAGTTATTAACTCCGAAACCACCTTGTCATGGAATTGCTGAGTAGGAGAAGGTTGGGCTGAATGTTTCCTTAGACACTGCCACACGTTTGAGGGTCAGTAAGCAGCTGTGATGGCTGTTCTGTTGCTCTCTGGCCATAATTCTGGCAGATCTGGACATTTCTTTGAGGTCTCCCATACATTCTGAAGTGCTGGAATGAAGTAGAAATGTTTGATGTGTGAGGTCAAAGGGGACTTGAGTAGTCAAACAGAAGAGAGTCCAAGTGGCCTTTCATTCCCAAAGATGAGAAGATTGGATGAGAATGGAGAGAGTTGGCAGCGAGGGAGCCAAGGAGAGCTCGTTATAGTTTGTACAGGCTAAGCACAAATCACAAGAGGCATCATCATCATGAGTGTGTGGATTACGGCTCTCTCCTGGGCAGGGGCTGAGACAGGGAGCAGGTGTTCAAGGCTTTGTGTTGTTCACCTTGCAGCCAGGGTGACAGAGTGGCCTGTGGGGGTACCCACAGTGGGTTGGGTAGGAAGGGGCTTGCTGCTGACATTGGGAACAGACAAATTCGGGAAGCAGGTACTGTTTAGGCCATCTTGGAATTCTTCAGTGGTGCAGGGAACTTTCCAGCAGTGCTACCAATGGTGTGCAGACCATGGTGCTGACTGCACTGTTTGCGACTGTGTCAAGCTCCACCTAGAAAATTTCACCAAGAGGATAAAAGCAACTCCAAAATAAAGCACTGTAACTGAAATAACTAGAAATTCAGCTGAAATCACAATGATTTTTCTACTTGTCCGAGATGAAACTGCCTCATGTAAGTGTCTGTCCCTGACATTGTTATTACATCACTACAGTGACCTCCTGTAATTGAGTGGTTCATCAGATCGAGCCTTTATGGAAAGTAGATTGCCACGGGAAGGCATTTGAGGAAATCCCTTAAGGATATAAATATCACTTGCAGGAATCCAGAGGCATGTCTTTAGGAAAAGAAAAAAAGATTTCCTTCCAAGAATCTGAGTCATCATACGCTACTACTTTTTATGTAAATAATGAAACAGCTGTTTAGCATAACCATTGAAAGCTTGTACTAACTTTGTTTATGCACACCAAACTCCAGACAGTCTCCAGAGTCATCCTTCTCCTTGATTATGTCTCTCTTCTCTCTTCTGCTGCGTCCTCTGAGTAAATGTCAACAACAAATTAATCAAGGGGTCATTAAGCTCTAATAATCTATCCCAGTCCATCCCCTTGTTCACACAGAACAGAATCATTTAGGTTGGAAAAGACCCTTAAGATCATCAAGTCCGACCATTTCCATGGCACTGCCAAGTCCACCACTAAACCACATCACTGAGCTCCACTTTTACAGGGTCTTGCAAATCCCTCCAGGGATGGTGAATCCACCACTTTCCTGGGCAGCCTGTTCGGTGCTTGACAATCCTTTCAGTGGTGAAATATTTCCTAATACCCAATGAAAACTGGGTATCCCCTGGTGCTGCCTAAATCTCATGCTGTCTGGATTGAGAAGTACAGTCTTGCACTTTTTCTGTGTTAAAGACCTGACCCTACTCTTTCAGGGTGAAGGGCAGCTGAATCCAAATGTGAGGGACAATATGCATAAAGAAAATGGACTTACATTCCCTATTCTAATAAGTGGCAGAAAATCTATAAAGAAGCTCTTTGTAAATGCAATGCCAAGGCGAGTAAAGGAGCAATAATGCAGCCAAGGTAAATGTTACCCACACAGCAGAAAAGCCTGCAGTGTACTGACATCAGAGAAGGGCTATGTGTACTGTGCAGTATGCTAGAAACCTGTGGATAAGGAGCACCACAGCCAAAAAAGGCCATTCCAGATGAATTTCAAGTCCTAGGATTGGGAGAGAGGAAGCAAATCTATAACTCAGCAATCCAAAACTGGGGTGACTTTAAAATGTCTTGAAACCATTTTGGTTTGCTTTGTGTACCGACTGTGAAATATGAAGTATGGAAGATTTGCAGGGGTCTTGTGAGATGAATGTCTTTCTTACAGCCTGTAAAAGTAATCTTTGTTTCAAGTCAATTCCTGTCAGCTCTTCCATCCTACTAAGTTTTGACAGGCCACAAATTTGGCCCCATTAAGTAGGTTGGGTGTGGAAATTAGAGGGTTTTATAGCTTGTGATTATTAGAATGGATGATTACACTGGCTGTCACAACGTTCACATCTCTCTGGAATTTCTAGACCTTTCAACTGTACACACTATATTGTTAATCAGAAATATGCATTGTTTTTAGTTTCACAGTAGTTGTGCTCTGTAGTTTAACATAATTTTATAATCCAAAAAGATACCAGTTCAGTCCGTATTGGTGCCCTGCAGAAGGTACTTGTTCCCTGCAATTAGATGAATTGGAATTGCTTAATTTTCACTTTCTGTTTCTATGTTCTCAAGGTTTCCCTCAAGCTATCAATGATCTTGTCATTCTCTAGCTCTCATGTGCTTTGTTCCTTGATTCTATAGTGGAGTTTCACTGTGGATTTAAATCTCTTTTTTAATAGCTAAATGCACAAGGGAGTGAGGTTCATTTCCAGTTCTTGTGAGGTATTTATTGTCCCCAGTTATTCTGTACTCTTACAGGCTTATTTTTTTGGCAAAAGGAAGTGTAAGGTAATTCCAAACACTCTCTCCGAGCACTCCTGTGTTTGTTGACTCCTCAATACTGTGATGCTTTTGTATTTGTCTAACGCAAGACTTTAATTCCATCAGTGTTCCTGTGCATCCTTCCTGATTAAAGAAGAGCGGGTGCTTGGTAACTGCCCAGATCACCTTTAATCTCTTTTGAGAACGGCCTCTCTGGAGGGTCTTGGCAGCACTGAGCAAAAACTTGGTGTCAGCCCATGGCAGAAAAGTTGCCTTGCCCTGTGAAAACCCTCCTGCTCCCGTGGCTTTGCTCATCTCCTTTAGCAAGCAGCTACTGTCAGCGCAGAGAGCCGTAATGGAGCTGTGCCTGGGACTGCTGATGAGCACCACCAGGGACTGCACTGCAGCTCTCCAAGGAATTGGCTTCCTCAGCTGAGCTCTGTCCTCTGGAGCCACGCTGCCCTCCGTGACACAGCGGGTGTGTGCCGCCGTAATGCAGCGCTCCGAGGCACGATGGTGGGAAAGTCATTATCATTTCCAGTTGGGAAAGGCAGAACTCGAGTGTCTGAGTGTTAAAAGATTTATGTTCTTTTCCTCAGCCAGCCCGGGATGTTTTGTACAAGGCCAGTTGGGTAAGTTCAAGGGTAACTTGATTTTTAAAGTTTTGTTGTGATAGCAAGGAGAGATCTTTTTCCCGATGGAAAAAGAAAAATTACTGGCATAATAATAGCGTTTTTTTTAAAAAAAGAACTTTTTAGGGAAGGAGGAGTTTTATGGATTAGACAAGAGGTCATTTCTAAACAGGGAAAGCATAAAAGCCACCTTTCAACTGAACTCTGTAGCTGGCGACAAAATAGCTTAATGAGACTATTGGAAGCGATAATCACGGGGGTAAAGACACAGGCTGAGCCTCTGGAGAAGGTTCTGGTGACAGTCATCCACCTCCTGATTCCTGCAGTGAAATCCAGGGAACAGAAGGCAAAGGACATCCAAGGGGTAGTAAGTGGAAAAAGGGTAATAGATATTTTACATCACAGGTTGAACAATACTGCAAAAAGAGAAGTAAAAGAGAGTCAGGAAATAACCTGCCTGCTTATGTCCTTTTGGGCAGGAATGTTGCAGACTTCTGTACCTTCAAGGAACTTTGTTTTCAGTGTCTTGGGATGATGTTTCATTTATTTTCCTGAGGGCTCCCCGGGATATATTTTTAAAGTGCAATTGATAAACAAAATCTTATTTGCAGTTACTCTTTCCAGCTTTAAAGTGAAAACATTGTAATAAATGCAGACTGCATGCAAAACATCTGTCAGAGTGTGGCATTATTCCCTCTTTATAGCTCAGAGTGGGCTTTCATTAATTGGTTGTAAAATGAAAATATCAAAAAGCTTGTTGAAAATGCACAGTAAAACCCATAAATGCTTAAAGAAAGGGCTGTGTTTATAAGTGTCATTTTCTTGCTGATATTTGAATGAGTCAAGAAACACAAGCAGATGAAACAGAAATGTAGGTAAAGTATTGAAAAGTCCAAGCTCAGTGCGTTGTTCTTCTGCTGCTCTTCAGAGTTTTATTCTTCTGTTAAAGCACCCAGCAGTTTGGGGGTTTCATTTCGAGGGTTTTTAAACTTGCAAGTTTGGGGGTTTTTTATTTCTAAAGAACAACTCCTGTGTTACAATTGTGCTATGGAGTGGTATGGGATGGCCTGTCCTAAGTGACACACGGTGCTTACATATGAAGTCATTTGAAGATTTTGCAGCTTTGCAAAAGAAGCAAAAGCTTTGTAGTTTATTGCATCAAACTACTGAGGTGCAAACCTTTTGTCTGCAGCGGGCTGAAGATTATGGATTATCAGAAAAAGGAGGGGAAAATCCTGATAAAGGACTTTTGCAAGGGGAAGCAGTTAAAAGGAGAGTACAAGCACGTGCTTTTCCTGGTGTGATCACAGTATTGAAATTCCTCCCAGGGTTTAGGTGCAATTCAAACACATCTCAGGTCTCGGCTTCATTGAGGTACCAGAGACAATTAGTCTGATGACATAATTAATGAATATTTGGCTGTGTGAGGTAGCAAAGGGAACCAAACAAGCTCACCTTTATCAATATTAATATTTTCATGAAACTTGCATCTGTTTCGCAGATGTCTGTCCAAGGTATATAATAACCATAAGAATTTGGGTTTTTTCACAGGACATCTGTATGTGTGGGGTTTTGTTGTTGTAATTGCGTTTTTGTTTCGTTTTATTTAAATTAAACCGTTGATTTCCAAGAAAAGCAGCAAACCAGAAGCCTGTCTTACAGTGCATTTGTTTTGTGTTTTTAGTCAGTGCTGTCGGTAGCTCAAGAAACTAATGACATATCTGATGATTTCTAGATAACAACGAAAGTGTTTAAAACACAATTAAATATTATACTTTTATGTCTTAATTCATGGAAGTGTACCTTCTGTGACAGATACGTAATATTCCAACCCACTACAAAAACAGCTTTTTACGTAGAGTTTAATTTTTATTTTAAAATCAGGTGAAAATTCTTTCAAGTATTTTGCTTTCTTTCCTGGTTTTTACCCCTTGTTATATTGCCATGTAAGGATTATAATTATTAATGATTTGTTATTTTTCTCTAATTCTGAACAAATACGCTGAGTAAATTGTAACATATAGAACAGAATATCTAGAATAATTTGAATTTAGTTAAGGTTTGTGTAACAGCTAAAGAATCTGTTCAGTCTAGTATTGTGAAACCTTAGTTTATTAAACAAAAGGAAGTTTTCCTGCACAACTTATTCCTGTGAAAGGTTTCAAAGATTCTTCCAAGCATTTATGCCAACAAGACCTTCTCGTTATACATTCGCATGATAGGCAGTCGCCCACAAGTGCAGGTTTGAAAATCAGAATTTGTAAATTCTAATCCTAACAGAAGCGTGGGCTGAAGGTATCCACGGCTTCTTGCCATGTTCAAATGTCTTATTATATTTGTTAGTCTGAAGATCTTCTGTGACCATGCCATAAAACTTACTACCTATTTTATGGACTTACAGAATTTGAGGAAAAATAATGCTTCTTGTTGAGTCCTGCCATCTTCATGGTCATGGAGCATCCCAGGCTCTTTGCAGATGAGCAGAATTCCTTGGAGGGGGAACACAGCTCCATTGCCAGTTCTGCCTTCTAGAGAGAATAAACTCTCAAGACTCCTGAGCTTTTGGTAACTGCTCTGAGAAGAAAAGATAGGATTTTGTGTATTTTTCCTCAGCCTGGCCTGCCACAATGAAGTATTTAAACTTTTAGCACATGGATAAACTAAATCCATGCTAAACTTTTAGCACGGAAACATTGGGGTTTGTGCCCACATAAGCAGCTGCGTTTCCTGCCAAGGAGCTAAAATTCCTGCCAGTCTCTTGTGGGGCAGAAGTATCTCTCTCTTCGCTTTCCATGTGCCCATGGAGTCAGGCTCTTCCAGGGTCCCGCAGGAAACCAAAGATCAGAACAGAAGTGTATGGACAGCCATAAATGTAAGGACCTCCCCTTCCCTGTGTGTCTTTCTGCCAGCACGTTCACTCTCTGCTTCCCTTGCTTTTCCCTTCCCATTGTGCTCCCCTCTTCTTGGAGAAGCCCCACCTTGCCTCTCAGTTATTCTTTTTTAGACCACTCCACACTCTCACTTCATTGCAGGAAAGCTCTGCAGTTCCATCTCATGCTGAGCATTAGTTCTTCTGTAAGTTGTGGCGCTGCTTTGTTGTGCTGGGAGATCCAGCTGGGGACAGATGCGTTGCTTCTCCTGTTGTGCTCCCAAATGTGCCCTGTGGCTGCAGTAGAGCTGCAGGGATGCAGGATTCAGTGCATGCTTAGGAGCCTCGGAGCAGCAGCAGGAGCAGAGGGACAGCACTGGCACGTGTTGGCTCTCGCCAGGTGTAACACTGCAGCATGAAGGCTTTACTTGTTGTAAAGACAGCAGTAATATGCCTAAGTTTCGGGCTTTTCTGAACTTAGAAAGCAAAACACAAATAAAAACTCAGCTGAACAAAAGCTGAATGTATTAAAGAAGCGTGTTAGCTCCAGGTTCTGTATAAAAGAAGCTGCTTTGGAATAAATCTGACCTGACAGTGACCTTCAGAATAGACTGATCTTCCCAAAGGAGCTTCCTAATTTGTACCTATAATGAACACATCATCTATATAACCCATTCCTGTATTTGAACTACACCATGTTTGTTCCATTATATGATGAAACACAGATGTTTTTCCAGACACACCAGGAAGCTATTTCTAAATCATCTTTTGCCCCACTGCTGACTAAATAAAGTGATTCCAGGCTTTCAAGATTTAAAACAGGTTCCTCTCTAAACAGTTGTTGAGGGTTGCTTTATAGTCCCTGTAACCGCAGAGAGAGTCCTGCTATTTCACAGGATCCTTGCCCAGCACATGTAGAAAATTACAGAGTTAATAGCTAGCAGTTACCATTTTCTCCCACAGCTTTCAGAAGCTTTATTCTGTTCTGGAGTGTGCACAGTCCTCATGCTGACAAAGAAACTGAAGCCTGTCCCTTTCTAACCATATGGTCCTTATGTTCTTTCTAGCAAGGCAAAAAACTCCTCTTACATATGCTTGTTTCCCAGGATGGCTTTCACAGGGGCAGCCTTGAAAATCTCAGAAAATGGGGCCACAATACCTCTAAAAAGAAAACTGGGACTAACTTCACCTGTGGGTGGTTACCTAGAGTAACAAATTTCTGTGGTTAGCAGAGACTTCTCGCTTTGTGAGCTCTTCTGTCCCTACAGAAATATGTTGGTGACTTCTCCGGCTGAGTGCTGATTATCCCATTATCATTATTTTTTATTCCTTCACCTTTCTGTCAGAGACTGCCTGAGCCACTCCGTTGCAATGAAGGGAAGACTAAAGACAACTTTATGTTGTGCCATTCCACTTCTCAGGAGTATCTTGGTTTACCTTGGTAAAATTTGTAAAGCAAATTAGTTCACCTGGAGTGTTGAGGCCGGATCTAAACTGCTGCAAAGGGCAGTTGTTCCTTTCAAAAGTACCCAAACTCTCTTCTCTCTCTTTCTCTGCGAGCAAAAGGAGCAGTAGGGTGAATTTTCCTGACCTGAATTTGTGCTAATTCTGTACCATTCCTCTATGTCTCCCCATTCTGGGACAGAGCAATGGCTGTCAGTTTGCATGGCTCTGGTGATCTTCCGTTTGGCATTCCACAATCATTTGGTCTCATGTGGCTGATAGTGATGAGAGGTGAGAAGAGTTAAATCACTAAACTTTAAAAAGACAAAAAGTAAAAAGAACAAATTTTGGGACTCGATAAGCTTGTATTTTACATGATTTTTATGTGATACATCAGGGAAATAAATGAATGAAGTACTTAAAATCTAATTAGATCAAATCCAAAAGGTTATAGAATGATTTTCAAAGTTTGTTCTCTAAAACAGTGACAGAAAAAGTCACACAATGAAGTGATACTCCTATCAGGAATTTCTTAGACTAAATTTTGTACAAGCACAACCTCAAACAACCCATTTTTGGTGCTAACCAAGTTTCCTCTTGGAAAGTACCACAATAGGAATTTTTTCTTCTAGTACTCTTTTCACCTGAACTTCTAAGTTAATTCGCATTGACTACACTGACAGGTTGGAGATCTTTTAATACTATTTAGAACATTTTACTGATTAATACACAATAAAACATAAATGTTCTATTCTACGTAGATAAGATTGTACAAGGTCTTTATTTTTAAAGTTTTTTGGGTTTTTTTGTGGTAGCATTGTCCCCCCAAAAATTACAGGCATGGTAAAGTGGAAAAAGAGGGGCCCAAGATACTGGACTGTAAATGCCTCTTCCAAACTGCCAATTGCAAAGCTCTCAGTAAAAACAAACAGATCCCAGTGCATGTAGCATGAACAAAGTCTGCCTTTTATATAAAATATAAGACTTTCTGAGCTTAAACAGCATTAAAGCTCAAGTTTGCTGTCTTCTGGTAAGGCTGACACCACATGCCCTGAGCTGAGACAGCCCCTCACCAAATTGTTGCAGGGAATAACGAAGCGTATGGTCATCAGCTCCTACCATATTTTCCTCACAACACCATCAGCAAGCAGATGCTTTATGTAATCAGAAATTCCTGCTTACTAACAGAGAAATCACAAATATGACACATTGGCCAACATTTGGGCTTTTTTTTTTTTGCTATGGGATGGCTACAGGAATTTTAAATATGTCACATAAAACTGATGAGTGAGTCTGTCTTCCGTAACTTTCCTAAGAACATTGAAGTCTCCCCAGTCACCATTTCCAGGCCTTTTCTCCTGTCTCATTAAGCCAAGAATTCATATGTATAACTTGCTTTTAAAAAAACAATATTAATTGTATTTACCCCACAAGATAAAATAAGCCTCTGATTTTTCCATCTCTCATACTATCAACTCAGCTGGTTTCAGAATTCCTTTGGAGGACCAAATGCCAACTGCCACTGGGCACGGAGTAGGTTAATATCAGACATCCTCTTGCACTCTCCAGCTCATTTGGAAATTGGCCAGTGAGGTGGGAGCCATTGATTTCAGAATACTGATGTTCTGTAGGCTCTTAGGATCAGGAAGTTGGACACTTCCCTATTCAAGGTGACAAATGGTGAATGTTACGAACGTTTAAACATTGTATAGAACTATGGTTTGATCTGCTAAGGATATGCAAGAATAGAAAAAAAAGCACCCAGTTTATCAGAATTTTATCACTTCGAAGAAGCTGCTTTTTCAAGCATGTCTTGAAAAGCCCAGGCAAACGTGACCCTCAGCATATGACTCTAACATTCCCTTGGGTCTCCATGAGACACACTAAATTTCAAGGCAATTTGAGCAAGTATGTGGATTTTAGAGCACTTAAAGTGTCGACCTTTAAACAGAAATAGGTACTCAACCTTGGAGAGCCTGCACTCCCTGATAATTAACAGGAGGATTTTGGTTTTAAATTGTATTGCGGGAATGGAAAAACTCTTTGTTGATATTATTAAAATTGAATTCTTGAGTTATGTCAGATTTAGATTTTCCTCTTCCGGGTCCTAATGAGTAACACTGCTTAGAATATATCAGAGCCGAGCTCTGCTTAAGGATCTTTACCTGCTATATTCTGGAGCTGTCAGAAAATGCTAAGATGCACTTCATGGTGTTTCATCAGAAATCATTTGCATTTCCTGAAGAAAATGTTTCCAACGTGTTGTTTTTGTTGCTTTGTTCTCCCGCACCCCGCAGCTGGTCAGATGCTGCTGTGTGTTACGGTGGCACCAAGGAGTTCCAGGACAGGTCAGGCCCTTACAGTGGTAATATTGCAAAAGAACCTCAACCTCTAACCAGGAAAAACAAAAGTATAAGTGCAGATAAAAGTATAAAGATACAGTGACAGGAAGAACAGAAACTGCAAGAGAATAGCGGGCAGAGGTAGAAGAATTCAGCTCTTTTTTTCATACCTGTGTACCTCAGCATCTTTCCATGGACATGCACAATTGCTCTGGAGTCAGAAAGGTTCACTTATTTAATCGATATTCTACTGGCAATCATACTTGCTTCCCTTAGTGTACCATCTACCAAAATCTTGCACATTTTTCACTCCAGTTTCAAGCCTTCCTGAGAACTGGGGCACGGTGTTTAGCAATGCTTCTTTTATGCTGCTCGATCTCACAAATCAGAGATAGCCAGCTGGATTCTCTGGTCTTCTCAAGCGTGTGCTGGTTGTAGTCCAAACTGCAAGTAAAGACTTTAAAACAGTAAGATGGATGTTTCCTCCAGCTCTGGAGACAGACTCACAGTTGGTGTAAGCAGCCATAAAATTTCTTTCCTGTCACCTACTTCTGTCTTTTTTCATTGCCAATTGTTCTGCGAACCCCTTTTCTTGAGGAGAGTGATATTTAAGATACACTTACCTTAAATAAGATAACACTTACTATTGGTTCACTTATGTGAAACCACCCTTTGCATGAAGAAGGGTGGTTTCATTTCGAGGGTTTTTTCCTCTGCAGTTTGATTTTTTGTTTCGTACACTTCTGTGGGGCCCAGCCCAGCCCTTTCTCACTCCTGCGTTTGTCATTCCAGAACTGGTTTATTTTTTCTTGCCTGTCATTAATACAAATGTGAATGAGTGCGGGCCCCCCTCAGAACCTTCTGGTTCCCCAGTAGGTAGCAATGTGCCAGGCTGAAATATGTCAAGTATCTTTCATTCCCCTTTGCTTGCAGACCTTCAAGCAGCATCTTTCACTACCTATGGCAGAGTGTTTCCTACAAGATATCCTGAAAAATTAATATCTAGTTTCTTGGACAGGGGGACTGTGACATAGATGTATTAAATAATTCTTTCAAGTGCTTTTAGTGTGCATTTTTGTGAGGGTGTTAATACAACAATCACGGATATAGTCTGGGCTGCTTTGGCTTTTTTTAGAATCCTTGTTGCTTGTTGTTCATAATTTTTGTATTTCATCATAAATTCTCATGTCTTTAATAGTTATTGAAGATGAAAATACGGATTCAGGGTTGCATAGTTAATGTCACAAGTCTCTGTGTGATGATCTGTGTGCACTCATGTAAAGAAATCAAATTTCTAATTTGATTTTATCTCCCTCATCCTACTCAATTCAGGTAGTATTTTACCATCAGAAACAGGAACGAACCAATAGACAGAAAGTGGTGTCTTCCTTGTTTTCTCCAGTGAGAGCTCATTCTTCCAGAACAAAAGCAGCAGGTTTTCATTCATTAAAGAAAATAAATATAAACCGAACAAGATGCATTTACATAATTTAATTAGAATTATAGACATTAAAACCACACATAATCGAAGTATAGTTAATGTTTTAAAGCAGTTTATATCATAAATAATTTAACTGAATTCACAGGCAGATTTCCGTGTTAAAACTGCCAAGCCTCAGTAACTCGAGTATTTTTGCATAGTTCTGTGCATGTCTTAGAAGATTTCCTTAGCTTGAAAAGAGCTGTGGAAGGAAGACCCTTCAACCTGTTGGCTTGACATTGGAGACACAAATTTGAATATCACATCAGACAAGCTAACTCCTTACTGGTCTGTCACCCCTGGCAAGTTCTTTGTCTTCTAAAATGTAGATGTTTTGGGATGTGGAAAATTACCTTGTCTGTACTTTTCATGGCCATGTGGTATTAAAAGACAGTAAAAGTAGACAACTAACAAGGGAACATCTTTACAAGAGGGCAAAGAAGCATTTAGACCTGTGGGAGATGACTCTTTCCCCCTCTCTCTTTTTTTCTTGCGCACACACGCAGCCACACACAACCCGAGACATGAGTGATCAATGCTCCTGCTGGGCCAGGCTCCCGCTGCAATCGCAGGCGAGTTCTAACGAAGCAGCCGCTTCCGTGGCCTCCTGCAGCAGCTCCTCAGGACAGGGTGAGCACCTCCTCCTAAAACCCTGGCTCGTTTGCGTCCTAACTGAGCAGCGCTACGGGGGAAATGGGAATCAGAGCTGCCAGCTATAGTATCTCCGCTAGCAGCTCACCAATAAGGCCCAGTACGGACCTGCAGACCCTCTGGATAAATTGTATTTTCCAAGGGTTAATTAAGCTGTCTCGAGCTTCTGCATGAAGGGGAACAAACTGGCACTTGCAGCGTTTTCTGAAACCTGCTGTCGACATTACAGTCCCTGCTGCTTTTAGCTGTATCGATCCGATGCCTGACCTGTGAAATCCTTGATGGCTGCTAACACTGGAAGCTTACTGGAGCTTTCCAAGGGAGCTTCAGGACAGCTTGTGTAGTCAAGTACAATTACCTGTCCCTCCAGGAGAGCCAATTAGTTCACAAAGAGCTGGAGCAGAACAAATGTTTTGCGTGTGATTTAGAATCTTCTAAAAAAAAAAAGAAAAAAGCTTTATTCTGTCTCATTCTTTTGTTTCTAATTTTATGATTATTGCTCTGTTCATGACAATCCACACTGCGTTTCCTCACATGTCTCATCAACGACTACTTGGGCATGAGAAAACAGATTTATAGTTATTATTTTTTAACGGAAAAAAGCCTTATGCGCAACGCGAAAACCAGCCTTGGCCATTTTAAATACCATGGACCTAAAAGTAGAATGCTCGCATACTGGATATTTTCAGAGCCTTAGATTAGTGTGTTTAAAACACACAGCATATGTAGATATTTGTGCTGTAATTTTTGTAGCACATCTATACATATATGTATATATAGTTATACACAGATCTCACTTTAAATTCTCGGGCTTGATTTTCTGAAAGTGAAAAGGCAGCAAGTGTTGTACCAAAAAAACCAACCAGAAACCAGACCATAAGGAGTGGAAATTAAAGACATCACTATCTATATTATAACCCAGTTAATGCAATATTTATAACTTTTTAAAGCAGAAATAAAAGACATGGAAAAAAAAAACAAACTAAAATTTCATCTCTGCTATTCCAAACAACCTTACCACTTGACTCAAGTTGTACAGGGCTAACAGATCAGCATTGGCTCAGGAACAAACCTCTTCAATTAAGTTGAACTAATAATTCAAATAAATAAGGACCCAATAATTTAGGTGGTCAGTTACCATGGACCGAGTCCAAAATCTGCAGTGTTCTACGTATAAATCAGAATGTAGCAAAGGTGGTTGCCATAGGGAAATGTTGGATGTTAGCAACTGGTGGTGAGAGATTTCCTGAGGTCAGTGATGATGAGTTTCATAGGTGTTGCTCAGCTCCTGACCTGTTGCTGAGAATGAAATCCTTGGGGGTTGATTTTTTGGGAGGGTTGCTTGTTTTTAACCGTCCTTGAGAAGAGTGGTAGGGAATAATCCTCATTGGTTCCCAGTTTAGAGCTCAAGGCTCAATGACATACCCATTACATTTGCATTCCTTCCAATCCTGAGAACTCTTGGTGTTGCTGTTCTGCTGAAGAAATGCAAGGGAAGGGAGTGAGATGAGACCATTTCAAGGTCACTGCTTTGATTGGGTCAGGGTTAGCAGTGACCAAAAGTTATTACTGCATGATGGCTGTTTCGGTTTGCAGCGTGAAATGAGAGGATGGGTTTGCAGTCCAATTCCCGGCGGGAGAATGTTTGTAGTGCAAGTCCACCGCTACAACTGACACCAATGGACACCCTGCTTAGCAGAGAGAGCCACGGACCAGGCATGGAATGGGCACTGCAAGGGATTTATATCCTAGTTCTTTGTGCTTGTCCTTCCAGAGGAGGCTTGAAACACTGCCGTTCAGCAGTGGGGAGACATAACTTGCTGTTTCCTTTACTATACAAGTGTGTCTTGTAGGGGGTTTGGACTTCCATCCTGTCAACCTGGCAGTTTTCACATGTAGGAGAAACAACCCAAGCAGCTGATCCACTGAGCAGAAACTGTAACTATTTTTTTTTTTCCCCAGAGTAAGCAGTAAAAAGTCCTTACCTTTTCTAACCAGAGTAAATTTTCATTTTGGTTGAGATGGAGCATATTAATAAAGTGTCTCACGTTGAGGAGCACTGTTTGTTTCCAGTCTGAAAATGGAAATTGGTTTGACCAAGTGACGTTGCACAGAATCCGGGGACTGAGATTTATGAATGTGACTGGTTGACCTTCAAGCTGAGACAAGGTGTTGACCATTTGAAGGGATATTCACTGAGTTCCAGAGATTTCCAAGGAATCTGCTGGCAGTGATACAGCAAGATGATCTTGCAGAGGATGTACTGGTGTGTTCTACAGGTGTGTTTTGGTTGAACTGGCAGTTCCCACAACCACACGGAGCCTGTGCTCGGATCAAATGGTTGGGGAAGGAAGAAACCACGTGAACAAATTTAGTCTGGCTTCTACTGCATTGGCAACACTGCACTAAGTGCCAATAAATGCCAGTTTCTCTCTGCATTAGGGCTTGTACAGTAACTGTACTGAGCTATGAAATAATCAATTATTTATTTGGGAAGCTTAGCAAGACTGAGTGGAATTTCTGTAACCTGGAGCTTCACAATTAAGAAATAAAACAATTTCTTCTACTGTCAGCGGCCTGTAGCCTTGCTTGCTGAGCTGCATACTGGGCAGCCAGAAGAGGAATTGTAAGGGCAAAGTGCCATATATTTGCTTTGTTGGTGTAATTACTTGGCAACACTGTCAATATTATCTACCTCAGATGAAAAAGGATATTACTGTGAAAATCTCAAAAATAACATTTAATGAAGCCTTACTCAGTTATTTGCTAAAGAGGCATCATGAATTCTATTGCAGCAAACATTCAGAACAATTCCTTTACTTGAGTTTTTCCCTCTCCTCCTTGGTACTTCATAGAAAAGCTCCATGATGTGGTGGGCAGAAATAAGGAATAAGGAGGAAGTGAGCACAAGTCCTGCAGCATTCCTTGCAGTGCAGTGATTTTTGTCCTTTGGGTCAGGGTTAAGCGCAGGACAGCAGCACTTTCAAAGTGAAGTGTTATTATTATTATCTCTGTGTGTGGGAAGGAAGTGTTTCATGTGTTGGTGGTACCAAGGGAAATATTCTCCAGAGTAACAATTAGGGTCCAGTCCTGGGGAGGTTCATTTGTGCCTCTTGAATCATTTGTGTGATTCACATCTGCCTTAGAAAAGGACAAATTGTTATGGAACAATAAGAAGCAATTGAAACCATCAAAATTTGCACATTTTCACTGGTTAGGTTTTGCTCCTTGAAGCCTCTCTGCAGAGCAGTCTCAGATAACTGGTCCATGAAAATTGAGGCATCCTACCCAGCCTGGCTGTGTGCAGGGAGGGAGAAGAGCTGCCGTTGTGCCTGGAGAAGCATCAAAAGTATGTCCAGAAATTATCTCTGTGGTTTCCAGGTGCAAAAAGCTGCCTGTGCCCCACTGTGTTCCAGGACAGTGGCTAAACCAGACTGCTTTTTTTTCAGGAGCATAGAGTGCTGAGCCTGAGTCCTTTTCCCCT